>PVKE010018601.1:6214-29447 GCA_004027555.1 Craseonycteris thonglongyai | reverse complement strand
TTTTTTTTGTTAAATTTATTGGGGTGACATTAATTGATATCAATTACACTGTTTCCAGGTGTACAATTCTACATTACATTGCCTATACATCGCATTATGTGCTCACCACCCAGAATCATCTCACTTTCCATCACCTTGTGTTTGATTCCCCTGCCCTACTCCCCCCCACCACCCATCTCTCCCACCCACCTCCCCCCACCCTCAAGTAACTACTAAACTGTTGACTGTGTTCCTGAGTCTTTGTTTCTTTGTTCCTTTCAGTTTTATTTTCCACCTATAAGTGAGGTCATATGTCTCTTGATTCTTTCATTCTGACTTATTTCACCTAATAAGATGTTTTCAAGGTCCATCTATATTGTCACAAATTGCTGTATTTCATCTTTTCTTATTGCTGAGTAGTATTCCATTGTGTAAATGTACCACAACTTTTTTATCCAGTCATCTATCAGAGGACACTTTGGTTAATTCCATGACTTGGCCACCGTGAACAGTGCTGCGATGAACATTGGGGTACATGTATCTTTGCAGATTAAGGTTTTCAGGTTTTTTGGGTAGATACCCAGGAGAGGGATTGCTGAGTCATATGGCAATTACATTCCTAGTTTTTTGAGGAATCTCCGCACTGCCTTCCACAGTGGTTGTACCAATTTACATTTCCACCAGCAGTGTATGAGGGTTCCTTTTTGTCCCCAGCCTGGTCCACCACTTGTTCCTTGTCTTGTTGATTATAGCCATTCAAACAGGTGTGAGGTGGTATCTCATTGTGGTTTTAATTTGCATCTCCCTAATTGCTAGTGATGTTGAGCATTTTTTCATGTATCTGTTGGCTGTTTGTATGTCTTCAGGCGAGAGGTGCCTATTTAGGTCTTCTGCCCATTTTTTAATTGGATCGTTTGTTTTTTTGTTGGTGAGTTGTATGAGTTCTTTATATATTTTAGATATTAGCCCTTGATCAGAGGCGCTGTTTGCAAATGTTTTCTCCCATTTGGTTGCTTTCCTTTTTACTTTGTTGATGGTGTCCTTTGCTGTGTAGAAGCTTTTTAGTTTGATAGAGTCCCATTCATTTAATTTTGTTTGTACTTCCCTTGCCTTTGGGGTCAAGTTCATAAAATGCTCTCTGAGTCCACAGTGTATAAGTTTAATGCCGATGTGTTCTTCTATGCACTTTATAGTTTCAGATCTTATATGGAGGTCCTTAATCCATTTTGAGTTCATTTTGGTATATGGTGACAGTTCTTTCTTTTGCATGTGGTTTTCCAATTTTCCCAGCACCATTTACTAAAGAGGCTTTCTTTTCCCCATTTTATATTTTCTGCTCCTTTCTCAAAGATTATCTGTTCATATATTTGTGGGTTTATTTCTGGGTTCTTGATTCTGTTCCATTGGTCTGTATGTCTGTTTCTCTGCCAATACCAAGCTGTTTTGCTTATTGATGCTTTGTAGTATAGACTGAAGTCAGGAAGTGTGATGCCTCCAGCCTTATTTTTTTTTTTTTTCGGAGGATTGCTTTGGCAATTCAGGGCCTTTTGTGGTTCCATATGAATCTGATAATTTTTTAATCTATTTTATGAAAGAATGTCTGTGGGACTTGGATGGGAATTGCATTAAATCTGTATATTGCTTTGGGTAATATGGCCATTTTAACTATGTTGATTCTTCCAATCCATGAACGTGGAATATCCTTCCATTTCTTTGTATCTTCTTCAATTTCTTTTAATGGTGTCTTATAGTTTTCCTTGTATAAGTCCTTCATGTTCTTTAAGTTTATTCCTAAGTATTTTATTTTTGTTTTGATCGCAAATGGTATTATTTTTCTCATTTCTTTTTCTGAAGTTTCATTGTTTGTGTATAAAAAAGCTGTGAATTTTTGTACATTGATTTTGTATCCTGCAACTTTATTGTACTCATTTATTATTTCTAACAGTTCTCTGGTGAAGTCTTTGGGGTTTTCTATATAAAGAATCATATAGGGGAAGCTGGGTTGGCTCAGCGGGTTAAGCACTCGCTTTGCAGCCCCGGAGCCTGAGAATCGAATCTCGGGCCCAGCCCAGGCAGACCCATATGCTGAGCTGGGGTGTGTCCCCAGTTCAGTTCTTGCCGGGGCCTATGCGGGAGGTTCCTGGCCCAGTTCCTGCCCTGCGCAGCCCCATGCCCACCTGTGGAGTGAAACTACGTGGAAAACTAATGTTGTCAACTATGGAGACTGCTCTGGGCCCTCCTCCTTCTCTCTATCTGTGTCTTCCTCTGCCAAAAATAATACCGGTAAATAAATCTTAAAAAGAAAAGAATCATATAGTCTGCAAAAAAGTGAAGTTTAACTTCTTTGTTTCCAATTTGAATGACTTTTGTTTCTTTTTCCTGCCTAATGGCTCTGGCTAGGACTTTCAGCACTATGTTGAATAACAGTAGTGACAGGGGACATCCCTGTCTCATTCCTGATTTTAGAAGAAAAGGTTTCAGTCTTCCCCCATTCAGTATGACATTCACTGAGTGTTTGTCGTATATGGCCTTTATTATGTTGAGGTAGTTTCCTTCTATACCCAATTTATTAAGTGTTTTGATCATAAATGGATGTCGTATTTTGTTGAATGCTTTTCCTGCATCAATTGATATAATCATATGGTTTTTATCTTTAATTTTGTTTATGTGGTATATCACATTGATCAATTTGCATGTGTTAAACCATACTTGTGCCCCTGGGATGAATCCCACTTGATCATGATGTATAATCTTTTGCATTGTTGTATTCTATTTAGTAGTATTTTGTTTAGGATTTTTGCATTGGTGTTCATCAGAGATATTGGTCTATAGTTTTCTTTTTTTGTGGCATCCTTACCAGGCTTTGGTATTAGGGTAATGTTGGCTTCATAGAATGAGTTGGGAAGTACTGCCTCTTCTTCAATTTTTTTGAAACGTTTGAGGAGGATAGGTGTTAGTTCCTCTTTGAATGCCTGGTTAAACTCATTAGTGAGACCATCTGGCCCTGGACTCTTGCTTTTGGGAAGGTTTTGGATGATTGTTTCAATTTCCTTACTGTTGATTGGTTTGTTTAGGTTATCCAGTTCTTTTTTATTCAGTCTAGGTAGACTATATGTTTCTAAAAACTTGTCCATTTCTTTTAGGTTGCAAAATTTGGTGGCATATAGTCCTTCATAATATTTTTGTATGATTCTTTGTATTTCTGTGGTATCTGTTGTAATTTCCCCTCTTTCATTTCTAATTTGGATTATTTGTGTGTTTTCTCTTTTTCCTTTGGTGAGTCTAGCCAGGCAGTTGTCAATTTTATTAATGTTTTCAAAGAACCAGCTCTTTGTTGTATTAATTTTTTCTATTGTTTTTTTATTCTCTATTTCATTTAGTTCTGCTTTAATTTTTATTATTTCCTTCCTTCTGCTGGCTTTGGGTGTTTTTTGTTCTTTTTCTAGTTCTTGAAGATGTGATATTAGGTTGTTTACTTGTAATTTTTCTTGTTTCTTGATAAAGGCCTGTAGTGATATAAATTTCCCTCTTATTGCTGCTTTTGCTGCATCCCAGTAATTTTGGTATGTTGTGTTTTCATTGTCATTTGTTTCTATGTATTTTTTAATCTCTTCTTTTATTTCTTTTTTGATCCAGTCATTTTTTTAATAACACGTTGTTTAATCTCCATGTATATGTGGTTTTTCCTGCTTTCTTTTTGTAGTTCATCTCCAGTTTCAAAGCTTTGTGATTGGAGAATACACTTGGTATTATTTCTATCTTCTTAAATTTGCTGAGGCTAGTTTTGTGTCCCAGTATGTGGTCTATCCTTGAAAATGTTCCATGTGCTCTGGAAAAGAATGTATAGTCCTGTATTTTACGATGAAGTGTCCTGTAAATGTCAGTTACGTCCAATTGCTGTAATGTATCATTTAAAGCTGATATTTCTTTGTTTATTTTCTTTTTGGATGATCTGTCTATGGCTGTCAATGGGGTGCTTAAGTTTCCTACTATAATTGTGTTTTTGTCAGTTTCTCCTTTTAGATCCATTAGTAGTTGCTTTGTAAATTTTGGTGCTTCTTGGTTGGGGTCATATATATTATTAGTAAGTGTAATATCTTCTTGTTGAATTGTCCCTTTTATCATTATGAAATGTCCATTTTTGTCTCTTATTATCTTTTTGATCCTGAAGTCTGCTTTGCCAGATATAAGTATGGCTACACCTGCTTTGTCTGGGTGCCATTTGCCTGGAGTATGTTTTTCCACCCTTTCACCTTGAGTCTGTGTTTGTCCTTGTGACTGAGGTGTATCTCTTATAGACAGCATAAGGTTGGTTTTTTTTTCTTTAATCAGTTTGTTACTGTGTGTCTTTTTATTGGTGAGTTCAGTCCATTTACATTTGGGTGATGATTGATATATGAGAATTTCCTATAGCCGTTTTATCTTTTGTTTTCTGGTAGCTCTTTTTTTTTTTTTTTTTTTTTTATTGCTTTGCTTTGCTTTTTTCTTCCCATTGATTATTTTAGTTTGATGGTGTTTATGACTGATTTTTCTGTATTTTCATCTTTTGTTTTCATGTGTCCCAGTTCTAAGTTCTTTTTCAGTGGTTACCATGAATGTTATATAAAAGAAAGTTTCATATATTCATGTCAGAAGCGATATCACCCTGTGTTATATTATGACAGTTAATGGCAAGACCACTTGTCCTGAGAGACTCCCAATGTAGCCCCTGAGGATGGCTGGTTAGTCAATGACGGGTAAGATTCCTTGAGGAGGAACAACCTAAGACAGGCACAGTCGCATAGGGGACATCGAAATAATATTGGGAAAATAAGAAATGAGACTTTGTCTCTCCTTCCCAGGAGTTTCTCTTCTCTTGCCCCTTCCCCTCAAAGGAATAGCAGATGGTTGCTGGAATGTTTCTGCCTGGCTTGAGAATGACCAAGACTCCCAGTCTGGAAGAAAAACAACTCTCCTGACTTCATTGATATGCAAGTTTGGCAATCTGTTCCTAATTGATCTTTTGCTAATGCCAGCAGGTTTCTTCCTGGAAAGGGAGTTTTTCTGTAGGTGACTGTAAACAAATGGTTGCTTTAAGATGTTACCTCTGTATAGAAAATCTGTTTTGCATCTAGTTAATCAATTATCTCACTGCTATAGAATGTGCATGTGATCTTTTTCTATATATTGAGCTGTAAAAATAAACTTGGGGATGGAGACTGCAAAGGCTTTCTAACAGCCCTCCCAATCCCATTTTCTGTGTTTGGTTTCTTTTTCTCTCTTTCTCTTTCTAATCCTCATGCCCAGCTCTGGTTACCATTCGACTTTTGATGGCAGGCTCTGGTCATATGCAGTGGTTCCTTTTCTTAAGGATGTTTCTTATCTCCAATCTCTTTGGAAACTGAAGTCTTTACTTCATCCCCTTTTTATATTTTTGCTATTCTAGTTTATCCCTATTTACTTTTACTTTTTGTTTCAGGTCCAATCTCCTCCTTCAGTATTTCTTTAAATGCAGGCCTTGTGCTGGAGAATTCCTTCAGTTTTTTGTATGTCTGAAAAGCTCTTTATTCCTCCTTCATGTCTAAAGGATAACTTTGCTGGGTATAGAAATCTTGGCTGGTAATTTTTCTCCTTTAATATTTTGAATACTTTGTTCCGTTCCCTTCTAGCTTTTGGAGTTTCTGTTGAGAAATCTGATAAGAGTCTACTGGGCTTTCCTTTATAGGTTATGGTGTTCTTTGTTCTGGCTGCCTTGAGGATTCTTTCTTTGTCTTTGACCTATGACATCTTCAGTATAATGTGCCTTGGAGAGGGTCTGTTAGGATTCAAGTAGCTAGAGGTCCTGTTTCCTTCTTGGATTTGAGGTTCCAGTTATTGCCATAGATTTGGGAATTTCTCATCTACTATTTGAGTAGATTATCTGAGCCCATCTTGTCCTCTGTTCCCTCTGGAATACCTATTATTTTTAAATTATTTTTTCTAATGGAGTCAGATGGTTCTTGTAGATATCTTTCATTTGTTTTAGCTTTTAGGTCTCTCTCTTCTTCTGTGACATTTCCAGATTTTTGTCTTTGATTTCACTAATTCTTTCCTCCATCTGGTCAGCTCTGCTTCCTATGCTAGCTATTTCACTTTTCATTTCTTTTATTGTGTTCTTTATCTCCAGAATTTCTATTTTCATCCTTTTCATAGGTTCCATTTCTTTTCTGAGATCACATAGCTCTTTCTGTGTACTCTGCCAGGTTTCTTTGATCTCTTTGAGTATTTTTATAATTGCAGCCTTGAATTCTTTGTCATTTAGCTCATCTAATTCCATATCTTCAAGTTCCTTTTCTAGAGATTTTCCTCTTTCTTTCTGACTCCTTTGTTCAAAGGGGTATTTATCGCTGCTGGAGCATTTTGTTTCCTGGACATGAGAATTTTTCCCTTGGTAGATGTGAAGGTATCTTTCTTTTACTTCCTAGCTGGTGTTAGTGTCTTATAATATTTCTTATTTTGTTTTCTCACAGTGGAAGACTTCCTAGGAAATGGGCTTCTCTTTGATTCAGTTGCTCTGGTCTCTGTATGCCTTCTCTTTGGGAAGGTACAGTGGGCGATGGTATTCTATGCCTCTGAGATCCCACTGCTGTCTGAAGCTGCCACACCAAGATTCCTCTGCCAGCTTCAGCCTGACAGATGGGGTAGGGGCTTGTTTGGAAAGGGGCAGGTTTGTTTGCTTCACAGGGTAATGGCAGCTTCCCTCTGCTGGCTTCAGCAAGAAGAGTGAGGTTGGGGTTTGTTGGGAAAGGCGCAGGTCTGATTGCATCACAGTGTAATGGCGGCTTCCCAGCAGCAGTTCATGGAAGGCCCACCATGGGCAAGGCCTGCAGGGGGAGCCCTGGAAAACAGCAAGGGGAAGCAGCCAGGCTCTATGTTCAAGGCCACACACAGTGCTCCAGTTGGGGCCTCACCCCAATGAGGGCCACTTCTGCACCTCAGCCACCATTACACTCCCAGTGTCAGCGCTCTAGCCACTGAAACACCCACCTCTGGCTCCAGTTCCCTGCCTCATGCTCCGCGGGTCCCCAGCTCCAGCCGCCCAGTCAAGGTGCCAGCAGCCGGATCTTCACTCCAGTCACCCGCACTGATCTCCAGCTGCTGCTGGTGCCTTGCTCCAGCCTTCTGCCCTACACTCTGGCCACCTTCCCCATGCCCCAGCTGCTCCCCTCGCCCTCCCACCATCAGCTGCACCCACTTTTTTCATCCACCCCATGCTCTGGCATCAGTGCCTCCGCATCTGTCCGTTCCAGGCCTCCAACCCACCCAGTGTCATTCTGCTCCTGGGCCCGCGCCCCCACACTCCCACCTCTGTCAGTCTCTCCTCTGCTGGACTCAGGGCAGCCTCTGGGTCAGTCACTGGATGGGTCTCTGGGTCTCGCTCCAGGGCGGGTCTCCACACGGCTCCCTTTCTCCCTCTCTCACTCGCCTCTGTTTCTCCAGCTTTAGGAATTTTCTTGTGTCTCTCAGCTAAGGCTGTGTGCTACTTAGGGATACTCTGGTTGGATTTTAGTTGTTTAAATTATTGTCTTTCCAGGAGAGGTTTCAAGAGCTCCTTTCACACCACCATCTTGATGACATCTTTCATCTCTCTTTCTGAAGTTTCATTGTTGGCATATAAAAATGCAATTGATTTTTGCACATTAATTTTTGTATCCTGCAACTTTACTGTATTTGTCTATATTTGTAATACATTCCTGATAGAGTCTTTAGAGTTTTCTATATACAGGATCATGTCATCTACAAAGAGTGACAGTTTGACTTCTTCTCTCCCAATTCTAATACCTTTTATTCCCTTCTCTTGACTGATTGCTCTGGCTAGAATTTCCAGAACTATGTTGAATAGCAGTGGTGACAGGGGGCATCCCTATCTTGTTCCTGATTTTAGAAAAATAGGTTTTAGCTTTTCCCCATTTTGTATAATATTTGCTGAGGGCTTGTTATATATGGTCTTTCTTATGTTGACGTACTATTCTTCAATTCCCATTTTATTCAGTGTTTTTGTTATAAATGGGTGTTTTATCTTGTCAGTTGCTTTTTCTGCATCAGTTGAGATACTCATGTGGTTTTTATCATTTGTTTGGTTTATGTGCTGGATTACATTGATTGATTTGCATATGTTGAACCATCTTTGTGCCCCTGGGACGAATCTCACTTGGTCATGGTGAATAATCTTTTCAATGCATTGTTGTATTCTGTTAGCTAAAATTTTATTTAGGATTTTTGCATCAATGTTCATTAGGCAGATTAGGCTATAGTTATCCTTTTTGGTATTGTCCTTCCCAGGTTTTGGTATTAGGGAGATATTAGCTTCATAGAATGAGTTGGGTAGTATTGCCTCCTCTTGAACTTTTTGGAGTAGTCTGAGAAGGATGGACATTAGTTCTTCTTTGAATGACTGGCAAAACTCATTGGTAAAACCATCTGGTTCAGGCCTTTTGCCTTTGGGCAGGTTTTGGATAGTTGTTTCAAGTTCTGTACTGTTGATTGGTTTATTTAGGTAATCCAAATCTTCTTGGTTCAGTCTAGGTAAACTATATGTCTCTAGATATTTGTCCATTTCCTCTAGATTGTCAAATTTGGTGGCATAGAGGTTTTCATAATAATTTTGTATGATTGTTTGTATTTATGTAGTGTCGGTTGTGATCTCTCCCCTATCTTTCCAAATTTTGGAAATATGAGATTTTTCTCTTTGTCCTTTGGTGAGCCTAGCCAGTGTTTTGTCAATTCTATTGATTTTTTCAAAGAACCAGCTCTTTGTGGCATTAATTTTATCTATTGTTTTTCTGTTCTGAATTTCATTAAGTTCTGCTTAAATTTTTATTAGTTCTTTTCTTCTGCTAGCTTTGAGGTTCCTTTGTTCATCTTTTTCCAGTTTTTTAAGATGGGATGTTAGGGTGTTGTAGTTTTTCTTATTCCTTGAGATAGTTCTGTAATGATATAAATTTCCCTCTTATTATCTGTTTTGCTGTGTCCCAGAAATTTTGGTACATTATGTTTTTATTGTCATTCATTTCTACAAATTTTCTAATCTCTGGTTTTCTTTCCTCTTTGATCCAGTCATTTTTTTAAAGATTTATTTATTTATTTTTTTGACAGAGAGAGAGAGAGATACAGAGACAGAGAAAGAGATAAGGAGGGCCCAGAACAGTCTCCATAGTAGCACATCATTCATTTTTCCACATAGTTTCATTCCACAGGTGGGAGTGGGGCTGCACAGGGCAGGAACTGGGCCAGGGTCTTCACCCCAGTGAGAACTGAACTGGGGCACTCCCCAGTTCAGCATATGGGTTTACACAGGCCAGGGCCGGGACTTGATCCTCAGTCCCCGGGGCTGCAAAGCGAGCGCTTAACCCACTGAGCCATCCTGGCTTCCCCTGATCTAGTCATTTTTTAATAGCATGTTGTTCAATCTCCACATATATGTGATTTTTCTTCTGCTTGCCTTTTACAGTTGATTTCTAGTTTCAAAGCTTTGTGGTCTGAAAATACACTTGGTATGATTTGAATGTTCTTAAATTTGTTGAGGTTGGATTTAAGTCCCAGGATATGGTCTATACTTGAAAATGTTCCATGTGCACTAGAATAAAATGTATATTCCTGTGTTGCAGGATGAAGTATTCTATAAATGTCAATTATGTCCATTTTCTATAATGTATCATTTAAGGCTGCAATTTCCTTATTTATTTTCTGCTTGGATGATCTGTTCAATGTTGTCAAGGGGGTATCTAGATCCCCTGCTATTATTGTATTTTTGTCAAGTTCTCCTATTATATCTCTTAGTAATTGCTTTATAAATTTTGGTGGTTCCTGATTAGGGTCATATATATTGATGCGTGTCATGTTTTCTTGACATATTCTCCCCTTTATCAAAATAAAATGACCATCTTTATGTCTTATAATTTTTTTTTATCCTGATGTCTATTTCATCAGAAATCAGTATGGCCACTCCTGCTTTCCTCTGACTGCCATTTGCCTAGAGTATTGTTTTCCATCCTTTTACCCTGAGTCTATGTTTGTCCTTGTGGCTGAGATGTGTCTCTTATAGGCAGCATATGGTTGGACTTTGTTTTTTAATCCAGTCTGCTACTCTGTGTCCCTTTATTGGTGAATTCAGTCCATTTTACATTTAGGGTGATGATTGATATATGAGGATTTCCTGTATCCATTTCTTCTTTCCTTTTTATTTCTTAGTTGTCCCAACTTTTCTTCATTTATTTTGGTTTCTTGATTCAGGTCAAATAGCCTCCTCCTTCAGTATTTCTTGAAGTGCCAGTTTTGAGTTGAAGAATCCCCTCAGCTTCTGTATATCTGAAAAGGCCTTAATTCCTCCTTCATATCTAAAGGTTAATTTTGCTGGATAGTTAAGTCTTGGCTGGAAATTTCTCTCTTTTAATATTTTGAAGATTGGGCTCTATTCCTTCCGGTTTGCAGAGTCTCTACTGAGAAGTCTGATGACAGCCTGATAGGTTTTCCTTTGAAAGTTTTACTTTGTTTTTTCCTGGCAGCCTTGAGAATTCTTTCTTTGTCTTTGGTTTTTGTCATCTTCAGAACAATGTGCCTTGGAGAAGATCTGCTAGGGTACAGGTAGCTAGGGCTCCTGTTTTCCTCTTGAATTTGGGGTTCTAGCTCTTTCCATAGGTTAGGAAAATTCTCATCTACTATTTGCTTTAGTAGATTCTGAGAAGATTCCATCTCACTTCCTTCTGGTACCCCTGTTATTCTAATATTGCTCTTTCTGATACAGTCTGAGAGTTCTTGTAGGGCTCTTTCATTTCTCTTGACTCTCATATCTCTTTCTTCTTCTGTCGTGAAGTTTCCATGTTTCTGTCTTCAATTTCACTAGTTCTTTCCTCCAGCTGGTCAGCCCTGTTTCCTATGCTGGTTCGTTCTTTTCTCAGCTCTCTCATTATGCCTTTCATTTTTAGGAGTTCCTTCTGGTTCTGCTTTAACTTCTCAATTTTGTTGGTAAAGTATTCATTTTAATCCAAAAATTTATTGTTGAAGTCATTTAACTGTGTTGGGTACTTTGCCAGTGTTTACTGAGCTCTCTGAGTATCTCAAGTATTGCAGCCCTGAATTCTGTTTTGCTTAAATTATTTGCTTCCAAGTCTGTAAGTTCTTTTTCTAAAGATTTTCTATATTCTTTTGGAGGGGCTTTGGATTCTGAGGTGTGCATTGTATTTGATGTGGTGTTTTTTGCCTTCGACATGAGTATGTTTTTTCTCTGGGGGTTTTCTTAGAGAATGGGCTTCTTTTTTTGTTTGTTTGTTTTCTTATTGTTTTGTTCCAACTTTCTTAGCCTCAATGCTCCTCTTTTTTGGGAGGGTGAGGTGGGCTGTGTCTGACTGCAGCCTGGTATGTCTCTGCTGTGTAGCAGGTTGCGGTCAGGGCTCAGTTGAGGTGGGACAAGTTTTGGGGAGAGGGTTGAGGGAAGTAGTCAGTTTCTGTGTCCTGGGGTTGCTCTTCAGGTTGCTGGCTTAGCTGTTAGAAGGCAGAGCAGTGAAGGTGTGAGCAGAGATGGGGCAGTGTGGGTAGGAGCTGGGTGGGCCTGAGACACAATAGCAGATTCCTCTGTCAGCAGGGGGCTGGAGGGGTCAGTGTGGGAGGAGGTGCACAGCTTGGGTCTTTCTCCCCTCTGCTCAGCTGCTTTCACTTTGAGTCTCTATTGAGCACAGCGGTGTCATTTCTATGAGCCAGTGACTAGGCCCGCCAGGCTGCGGGTGGTGGCGCAGTTCAGTCCCTCTGAGTTGTTCACTCTGCTCAAGCTTCTCTTTTCACTTCAAGTGCCCTGGCTTGAAAAGCTGCTCCCTATCAGCCAACTCTAGTAGCTCAGCTGTTTTGCCTCTGTAAATCAGTGGCCAGGTGTGCTGAGCTGCAGCGGGCTGGTGCCCTGCTCTCTTGCTGCCCACCCAAGAAGTTCAACCACCCCTGCTCCATGGTCCCTATTCTACCTCAGGCACTGTGATCTGAGTGGGGCACAGCGTGCTGCCCCTTGAGTTAGGATGTTAAATTGTCCACAGTCTCATGGTGCTTCCATTCTCCTGGGGTCTCAGCTTCAAGCCTGCCCATGATCTAGCTCCATTTTGACCATAGTTCCTCAACCCCCCTTTATTTCTGCCAGCCCCGGGTCACTATCTGCATCCCTATCCCCGTACTGCTCCTTTCCCTTTCATCTCCCACTTGCCCCTTTTCCCTCTAACCTTCAGGTGTTGTTCTGCACTGCATGGTTCTCTCAGTTGAGGGTGTTTCTCAAGGTTTCCCCTGTGAATTCCCCTTTGTTCAAAAGTCCCTTTCCAGGTAGGTATTGGGGTTCTCCTCTCACACCGCCATCTATCTCTCCCTATTTTCTATCTTTGAAAGGTTTACCCAATAAGAGATTCACAGGATACCAAAAGGACTTTAGTAATTGTTGACTTCAATTTGCTCATTTTAAAGAGGAGAGATCAGATGTCCAGTGAAAAGTAACACAAAATATATAACCAAAGGAACAAGTCACCAAGTTCTTACTGTATTACTATTGGAGAAGAAGATGAATATGTTTAGTATTCTAAGAATACAGGACTGGCTTCCATTCACTACCACATAACCATACACTATGCTGGACACTCCCTAGTGACACTTCTCCTCTGACTTCCACCTGCATGGCAAAGACAAGAAGGCTAAAAACTACATTTCTAAGCCTTCCTTGCAATTAGGGCTTGAGTGTTATTCTAAGTTTTTCCAGTGAGATAGACATCTGGTGGTAGAAGGCAAAGGGAAGCAGAGGCCAAATTTCTGTGACTGTGTTGATCAGCAAACATGTTCCAATAGTTTACGTCAGCCAAACTCTGTCTCATCCTTTGCAGATGTCTCTGGTGGTAGCAACAATTCTGTGCTTTTTGAGTGGCAGCTCTAGGGGGTTGGCTTTACAAGACCTGTGGCAGAGCCATGGTTTCTGCTTGCCAGCCCCTCCCTAACCTTACTCCTTGTACTGCATCACCTTTGTGGTAAAATACTATGGCTTCTGCTTATTGTGTTAAATCATGCATATCAATCATTACATAAAACCTTAAAGATGGAAGGATCTTCTGTGAGGCATCAAGTCTACATGTAAAATTAGTCATGAAGTCCCCAAACACCTACCTTCTAAATACCCATTGTGTCCAGCCTCCAGCCTCCATTCTCCTGCACTGATCTAATTCAGGTCCTCACTGGCCTGGACCATTCAAATAACCTCCTGATTCTAGTCACTGTTCACTCTAGCTTCCATCTGAATCTGATGCATTCTGACCTTGTCACTTCTTTGTTCAAAAATTTTGAATGGATCGCCAGAACCTAGAGGAGGGTATCCAAACCCTTGAGGGTGGCACTTCAATACCCTTTAGGATGTGGGTTCTGTGGCCTCAAAGGCAAGGGAAGTAGAAGCAAAATAAATGAATGGGATATTATCAAACTAAAAAGCTTCTGCACTGCAAAGGAAACTGTCAACAAAGCAAAGAGGCGACCAACCAATCGGGAGAAAATATTTGCAAACAATGCTTCTGATAAGGGGCTAATATAAAAAATATATAAAGAACTTGTACAACTCAACAACAACAACAAAACAACAACAAGCAATCAAATTTTAAAAATGGACAAAGACCTAAACAGACACTTCACCCATAAAGTAAGGTGACCAGACGTCCTGCTTTTGGCGGGACAGTCCTGATTTTTGACAATTTGTCCCGCGTCCTGCGGCATTTTAAAAAACTCCCGATTTTTGGAAAGAATGCACGACAAGCTAGGGAACGGCGGGAGATAGACCAAATTTTTAATCAAGAACCCCCTCCCCCCCGGTCAATGGTGTCCTGCTTTACCAATGTTAAAATCTGGTCACCTTACCATAAAGACATACAAATGGCCAACAGACATGAATAAATGCTCGATTTCACTAGTAATTAGGGAAATGCAAACCAACCTGCAATGAGATATCGCCTCACACTTGCTAGAATGGTTATAACCAACAAAACAAGGAACAACAACTTCTAGAGAGGTTGTGGAGAAAAAGGAACCCTCATACACTGCTGGTAGAAATGCAAATTGGTACAACTACTATGGAGGACAGTATAGAGATTCTTCAGAAATTTGGGGATGGAGTTACCATATGACCCAGCAATTTCCCTTCTGGGTATCTACCCAAAGCACTTGCAAAAATAAAGACATATGTACCCCACTGTTCATCACAGAACTGTTCACAGTGGCCAAGTCATGTAAACAACCAAAGTGCCCTTTGCTAGGTGACTGGGTGAAAAAGCTGTGGTACATTTATACAGTGGAATATTACTCAGCAATAAGGAAAAATGAAATATTGCCATTTGCAACAACATCAATGGAACTTGAGATCGTCACACTAAGGGAAATAAGCCAGACAGAAAAAGCCAAGAACCTCATGACTTTGCTCATATGTGGAATATAAAACTGAAAGCAGAGGATGCTGGGATGGCTCAGCAAATTAAGTGCTTGCCTGGCAACTCTGGGATCCAAGGATTGAATCCCAGCCCTTGCTGAACTGGGGTGTGTTTCCCATGTGGGAGGCCCCCAGTTTGGTTCTTGCCAGGGTAAGCTTCCCATGTGGGAGGCACTTAGTTTGGCCCCTAGTTCGAGGGGCATGCCTCTCATGTGAGAGGCCCCCAGCCCAGTTCCCGCCCTGCATGACCACCACCCACCTGTGTGGAAAGAAACTATCTTTGTTGAAAACTGATGACATACAACTACTGCTCTAGGCCCTCCCCTTCTCTCTGTCTCTCTCTATCTCTGTCTCTCTGTCAAAATAAAAATTAATCTTAAAATATATATATATACTGAAAGCGACAAAGAAACAAATTCTCATAGACACAGTCAATAGTTTAGTGGTTACCTGAGGATAAGGAGAGAGAGGGGTGGAAGAGGAGGGAAGGGGAGCTAAATATATGGTGATGGAAAGAGTTCTATACCTGGAACCTATGTAATTTTTACTAACCAATGTAACCCTAATAAATTTAACAATAACAATAAAAATAAAGAATGTGGGTTCTGCATGTTTAATTTATCTTCTGCTGTTCCCATCTGTGGAGGAGAGAATGTTCTATGACATGACCACTGCCAGACCCTCAAGTTAGACCCAGGACAGAACAGAGATTGCTTCCACTAACTCCCCGCAGAGACCACCTAATAGTAATCAGTACTTTCCTTCTGACATAAACCAGTTTCTTTCCCATGTACCATGGTGTGCTGGTTCCTGGACAGGCCATTGTCCTGATTGGGTCAAGCATGTAAGGCATTTTCCTGTACCTGGGACTAGTCACATACCCTGTATTCGTTCTACTCCACTCTAGATAATTTTTGGCACCTGCCAGCAGTGCGGAGTATAACTACTTCATCTTACAGCCTCCCAAGACATACCTTGGGAGGTAGGTATTATACCACCTATGTAAGTTTCCCTTACTAAACTCTGTTGATTGCCAGAAGAGACTGGCCTGCCTCTTTTCTCAGGCATGTGCTGTCCTCTGCTTACAGAGGTAAGTTTCAGTCTAGGGCCTGTCTCTAGGTCTGCATGCAAGAACACCTCATGTTCAGCAACACTGGACAAACCAGCTTGCTCTACCATGCTCTCTTACTTTTCCTTGCATTTGCACTTATTTTTCTTTTTGGCTGTCCTGTATTCCTTACCCAGTGTATACATGGCAAGCATCTATTCTTCCTTCAAGACTCAGTTCTCTTCTCACTTCCACTTGAGGCCTCTCTGATTGTTTTCCCAGGTAAACTGAGATGTTTCTTCCTGAGCACTGTTACTACCATGATTCATACTTCCTTTGTGACACTGATCATCTATCTCCACTAGACTATGTTAACAGATAAAAAGTACTACGTCTGTTCCTCACTGAACCTCTAAGAAACTACTATAATGCATGACATATGGTAGGCACTCAGGTAACTGGAAGGGAGGAAAGGAGGAGGGCAAGAGGGAGGTGTATGGAGGCAGGATGGCAGATACAGGTGTGGGAGGGGCCAGATACAAGTGATTTCACAATTTTGTCCCTTGAGTTTTCTAGTTTTACAAACTCATTATCTCCTCAAAGTGGGCCCTCTTAAGTTTCCAGAATATTGAGCTTTTGTTTTCTTAAACTGTTGGTACAAAGAACCCTTTCTTTATAGTTCAGGTGCATAGCCTTTGTTTATGTATTCTATAGTTTCAAAGCAAAAATAAATAAAAGAAGCAATGTTCCTTTAACCTCCCAGGGGTTCACCTTACAGCTCCAGTGACCATATTAGTTACTGTATTATTTTGGGGAACTAGGACCAGGGACCTCATTCTTGCCCTTTCCCCATTCCTTTCTTCCTCTGCACACCCCTGCCCTCCCCTGTTCTATCCCTACCACCCTCAGTCCTTGTATTCCAGATTTTACCAGGGTTCTCCACCACAAAGAATACCCAAAAAAGGGCACTTTTACTTTAAGATTAACTCCTCCCCCTTCTCCAATTTTTATATCAAAAGACATTCTTAAAAGCTATCCTCTTCTACGTTTAGAGAACTATCTGCTGGTTCTTTCGGGAAAGGAAGGTGGTTCTTTAAGAGTAAGGCCCCCTGAAGCCACGCATCCAAAGTGTGTAGGGGTGACTTGGTCCGGTGGGTTGCATGCTGAAGCCTTGAGCTCTAGTTCTGACTCCTTTACTTATTAGTTTTGAGACCCTGAAGAAGTAATTTCTAATCTTCTTGAAGTGACAATTGATTCATTTGTAATTGAGAGCACTGGATCCATGAGATGATCTTCAAGGTCCTTTCTGCTCTAACATTCACTGACTCTGATATTTGGGGCATCTTGGATAATCGGGAGAAAAAAACCCAGCAAAAGTGGTAAAATAATAATAAGCATAAACTGTTATTGTGCATCTCTGTTTTCCTCTGTTAAGGTGAAGATCCTGACACTTAAGCCTCAGCTGGTGATTTCTACAGAAAAAATTTAAGTATTCAAGGCCACTTGTCTGCAGATCCTCGATCCAGACCTTCCTGCCAGGGACCATGAAGAAGAGAGTGGCCATCGTCGGAGCCGGGGTCAGCGGCCTGGCTTCCATCCGCTGCTGTCTGGAAGAGGGGCTGGAGCCCACCTGCTTTGAACGGAGCAATGCTGTCGGAGGCCTGTGGAGATTCTCGGTGAGTGGCACATCACTGGGACACCAATAAAAGGGAGGTGGGTTCTACAGCAAACTGAATCTGATCCGTTCTAATTTAGCCTTGGAGGTAGGTCCTAAAGTTCCAGATCTGGAAAGTAAAAGCTGTCTCCCATCCCAACTGAATGATTGAATGTCCTGTCCCTCAGAACTATTTCATACCACCAGGGCTTATCCTGAAGGGACATCTCCAGCTTATTAAAAATTGCCACCAGCCTGACAGAGCCCAGATATACAGTCTATAAAGAGTCCTAATGTCAGATTAGCCAAAAACCACACCACTGCCTCCCCATATAACTGATAGGATTCTATCCCTATTGCTGTTCAATCCTAGAAGCATGGGAGGAAAGAAAAAGAAAAATCTAGGTAGGATCAGAAGCACTGAGTTCTAATTTCAACTCAGGTTTTCTGCGTAGACAGAATTTAGGCAAGTCACCTCTCGTGCCTTCCCATTCTAATGGGTTATGATTCTATAATGGATTCATGTCTATTGAGCAGACATTATAAGTTATTACAAATGATAATTATGTCTATGGTTATTGAATGTTCTGTGAGCTCAAATCCAGAGGGGGAAAAGAAGGTATCACTTTCTCTGCCATTCAGGCTCATTGTAGAAATAATATAATCAGGAAATATTCATTATAAACACAATTTTTAAATTTCAAAAGCCAGATTTGGGGAAACTTCTAGCCTTGCTGTGGTGAATTTTCCAACCATTGTTATTGCATGAGATGACATATGTTTGGCTTGAAGACATTATATCCCTGTCATTCACCTCGTGACTATGAGCACATTCTAGCTGGGCCTCAGTAATACCCGACCTGCAGCCACAGGTTGCTCTAATAGAGTGCATCAGTGCTAACTTAGAACATATATGCCTTCATCTCAAGAGTTTTATTTTTAAAAATTGGTGACCCTGTAATCCTGACAGTATTATATAAGGTATAAGATCATTGATTTTTATTTTTCATTAGGGAATAATCAAGAGGGTTTTTTTTAAGAATTCAGTTTTTTTTACTTACATTTGCTCAGTGAGACATGGCCATCTTAGCCTAAGTCATGAAACGGTTCTCTACTATCTCAGCAGCAACAGCTTATGCACTTGAGTGTCTATTTTGGCAGTTGTGTAGTAAGTGCTAGGATGACTAATGTGCAACATAATCAGGCTACATAAATAGTTTCTATTCCATTTGGTGAAGCAAACTGTCATAAAGGCCTACAAATTCTTTAATAGAAAATAGAACTGTCTTCCAAGTCATATGGTCAACACATATGAGTTGAAATCACAAGGTTACTTCCAATCTTTATCTGTCCCATTTTGTGCTTCATGCAGAAATTGTATTGCATTTGATTATAGAGCATAGCCTAAAATCTTACTAAGAGTTTTATGGAAAAATGTCCCCAAATCTCCAAATTCCAAAATACATGTAGCTCTAAGAGTTTCAAATAAGAGATTACAGAACTTTACGATAACAAGATAGTCCTTGGTGACTGTATCTTAGTGAACATGTGCCTTGAGATTTAGAAGAGAGTGGACTAGTGAAATCTTACAGGTCAGGGGACACTTCCTGCAGGGTTGGCATTTAGCTGAGACTTGGAGGACGTCCTCAGACAAGGAAAGCAGAGGGCCGTGATATTACACAACCGCAGAGCATGCCATTCCCATTGCTGTGTCACCAATAGCGTGCCAGTACCACGTGAGAGAGGTTTCTAGGCAGCGGTGACCAGCAATCCATGGAAGGTACAGCAGAGGCGATGAACATGGTATACCCAGGGATCTGTACGGGGATCACGGCAGCCAGATCAGACAGTTTATTTAAAGAAGCAATAGATGATAGATCAATAAGATGCAAAATCAGACTATGGGTTATTCAAAAGAGGGGCTGTCTCTTTTCCATAAGGTCACTGTGTATAAATGAAATTATATCCAAGGCTCTGTGAGGATGTAAACACGTACAGATATTCTAAACATTATTTATAATATTTAGAATCTTAGTTACCTCACCCCTTCTTTCTCTTTGAAAACAATTTGCTTGACACAATGTCTGATCAGAGAAGGGTTTTGGAAAGTGTGTTATATAAGCTTTCATCTTGCAAGTCCTGTTAGGCAAACAGTGCTCCGGAAGAGAGAAACCTGATAATTCTGAACTTTTTACTGTGTGTTTTTCCTGTAAAATGAAAACCAAATAGGGTTTAAATTCTATCAGGCTGAATATAAGCATGTTTTAAGTTTCATGTACTTTCATAGGACCTTATGACCTCAAAAGATTACATTCTGCTGTAATAAGAGGTTGCTCAACAACTTGTTTTATAATAGGCCAAGATCATTTTACTGCAAACAGGAAAAACAGAACTATCTGCACTCTTGTTCTACTTATTCATTGTACCTATTCATTCATTTATTGATTCCACAAATACATATTTGAGTATATTATGTATGAAGCACCATGTTCGATATAGCTGCAGATAAGAGGTACAGCAGGCAGCCAGTATTTTAAAAGTAGAGCCAAACAAGTGGAATAACTACAATACAAATGAACAGATAATTAGGGCAGTGAAGACAATCTGAGTGTGGTGGAGGTAGAGATGAGTTCCAGCTGGCGTGAGGCAAGGCAAGGAAAGGCATGAGGAAGGAGCTAACTTCTAAGCTGGCCTTGAGAATATATCAGCAGAAATGAGATTGACAAGCGGAGATGAAACACGAAAGATCAAGAGAGACCGCTAAAATGCATGCACAGCGTTCTTGAATGAGCCTCTGACCTGGCCCTCAAGTTGCTTGTGTTCTGGCAGAGAAGATGAGACGTAGTGATAACCATAGACAGAAGGTGATAATGTGCTTGCAGCTGCTTGCATCTCTGGGTCTAGGGCAGGTGTGTCCAACCTCTTGGCTTCTCTGGGGCACATTGGACAGAGAATTCTCTTGGGCCACACATAAAATACATCTCATCATGTTTTAAGAAAGCTTACAGATTTGTGTTGGGCTGCACTCAAAGCTGTCCCGGGCCGCATGTTGGACAAGCCTGGTCTAGCACAAGCTCTCTCATCCCCAGGCAGTCTGAGCTTAAATTCCTCCTTACTGGCTCAAGCCACCCCCACACATTGAAATAATGCAAGTGTGAGCTCTTTGGAGTAACTGTTGCTATATATCTATTTTCTTTACAATATAGATGTATTATATATAGTTCATAGATTTAAGAGAAAAATTCCAAGGCCTTCCTGGGGACATAGCCTTCTCACCTCGTGTTCTGATTGGCTGCGGTCCCGGGGCCAAAGAGCAGAGATTCATGAATGATGGAACGAATCCAAGAACAGAATCTTACTTTTTTTTTAGTTCCATCCTGTAGCTCAGTGCCCCCCAATCCTCACCCCCCACCTCACCCCACCCCTATCCCTTCAATGGGCAGCTGAGAAGACTCCTTCCCACCTCTCCTTCTCTCAATCATCAATGATAGGTAGCAGCTGTGAATGAACAGGGCCGACTCAACTCCCAGAGTCTTCCAGGCGTGAGCCTTCACCCTCTTCCTGACCTTGGCAGAAATTTCCAAGTGAGGTTTAAAAAGTGCAGAGCTCTGAGCTTAGCTGTGCTAAGAAAGACAGCAACCATGAGTAGAGGAAGTGTTGTTTTCAATTGGAGGCAAAACAGGGAGACCTCAGGCAGCCCCTGAGATGCACTCCTCCCAGTTCTTTCTGGTACTTTTTGTCTCCGTTTTGAGGTCAGCTGGGCTGGCAGAAGATAGGCATCTTGAATCCAGCTGCAACATCACATTCCATCCTTTCCGTTCCTGACAGTTCCTTCAGGAGGCTGCCAGCTTTCACATGCACGTTCAAAGCAGCACGTGGTGTGAACTTTCTGTTCTGTCCTTGCAACAGGGAGGAAATATTTTTCAATTAAGACGCCAACCTTTTCTCACAAAAAGCTACTTTTCAGTTACACTGTGGCTTTAAAATGAAGTGCCAAGATCAAAGACAAGTTCTTGAGCTTCTGGTCACCTGTTTCGTTGGTAAGGAGTGTACACCTCTAACTGGCGCTTCAGGAACTCCTCAAGCACACCATTCACTTACAATAGACCTATGGTTCCCCAAGTGTGGCCCCAGCCCAGCCACAGCATTGTCACTTGACACTTGTTGGAAATGCAAATTCTCAGGCCCCAACCCAGACAGGCTGAATGAGAAATCCTAGGGGTGGGCCCAGGAATCTGTCACTACCCCAAAGTTGGGAAACCACTTCAAGAGAGGTTCTGTTGCTGTAGAAGCTCATGGAACTCCACAAAGCCTATCAAATAGGCTAAAAGCTGCAGCCTCCCTTGGGCCATTTAGTTGTGGTTTTGTTTTTGTTTTGGAGGGTTTTTTTGGAGGGGGGGATTGTTGCTACTGTTTGTTTGTTTTTTTATTTTTTAACATGAGTATGAGATCAGAACCAATGCTGTGATTGGAAAAAGAAAGAAAACCCTATGGGTCTGGGAAAAAAAAACAAAAACAGAGCTAATACTGGAGGTAATTAGAGGGAGAGGACGAAGATGGACAGCAGCCAGCTCTGGGCCAGGTGCTATTCGAAAAGCCTTTCTTCCTGTGTCTTACCAACCACCCATTTTTCTTTATGGGGTTTTCTGTAGTTTGTGTGTCTGTCTTCCTTTTTTTCTTTTCTTTTCTTTTTTTCTTATGTATTAAAAAGCTTTTAGTCAAACAAGAATCGAATATTCACTGAAGGGGATGCTTGGCTTCCTTTTGAAGCTTTGTTGTTCTTCCTAGGACCGGGCAGAAGAAGGCAGAGCCAGCATTTACCAGTCTGTGGTCACCAACTCTTCCAAAGAGATGATGTGCTTCCCAGACTTCCCGTACCCTGATGATTACCCCAACTTTATGCGCCACGACAAGCTCCAGGAATACATAAAGACATTTGCCCGAAAGAAGGATCTTTTAAGATACATACAGTTTGAGGTAAGGGCCTTGGAACCCATGCTGTTGACCTCAGAACGCATAAACAAACGAGGACACAGCACCCTGCAATAGAAGTCAGAGCCAAATGGTTGGACACCTCGCCCATCAGAGGCGAAGTATCCGTTCAGCATTATAAAGTATTCACGCCCTGGCGTTTGTTCTGTTTTGTTCCTAAACGTGTTCCTCACAAGTCTCTGAGAGCTTTTAAAATACCATAGGAAATGCCATTGGCTGCTATTTCATCACCATGTCCTTCCCACCCTCCTGCTCTCCTATGTTAGAAACTATCCCAGGTTCTCTGGTCCATATTTAGACTTCACCTCAACGAGTTGTGGTTCAAGAAAAGATGGCATTCGTTAGAAAGTCTTCCATTATGAAGAGTGGCAATTTAAATGAATGATTAATATAATATTTTCCCTCATCTTTTATCCAATTAGCTCCTTAGCCTTAGGAATTGTGGTGTACAGGCATTTTCTCTGTAAATAACAATGTTTCACTTCCCCTTCTCTCTGTGTCTCTCTGTCAAAACACAATAAATTAAATCTTTTTTTTTAATGGGGGGGTGGTGATGTGGGGGGAACCAGGATGGCTCAGCAGGTTAAGCACTCACCTTGCAGCTCCAGGGACCAAGGATCAAATCCCAGCCCTGGCCCATGATAATCTATGCACTGAGCTGGGGTGTGCCTCTCATGTGGGAGATCCCCAGCTTGGTCCTTGCTCACCCCCTTCCTGGTTCAGCCCTGGCTTGAGGAGGCATGCCTCCAATGTGAGAGTCCCCCAGCCCAGTTCTCACCCTGTGTGGGCCACACCCACCTTTGTGGAAGGAACCCATGTTGAAAACTAATGACATACAGCTATGGAGACTGCTCTGGGCCCAACCCCCTCTCTCTTTCTCTCCCTGTCTCTGTCTCTCTCTGTCAAAAAACAATAAAAGGGAAAAGCCGGGACGGCTCAGCGGGTTGAGCACTCGCTTTGAGGCCACGAGGACCGAGGATCGAATCCCGGCTCCGGCCCAGGCAGGACCCACATGCTGAACTGGGGAGTTCCCACAGTTCGGTTCTCTAACTGTCTCTGTCTCTGTCTCTCTCTCTATCTGTCAAAAGTAAAATAGAAATAAATATGCACTGAAGAC
>PVKE010018600.1:0-29356 GCA_004027555.1 Craseonycteris thonglongyai | reverse complement strand
TTTTTTTTTTTTTAATAAAAATTGAGCTGGAGTGGTCCTGAATGTTTCAAAAAGTAAAACCTTGAGGACCATCTGCGACTCAGGAATGCATCCTTGGGCCTATTGAACTTCCTAGCTTTAAAGAAACACAAAAAGAAAGAAAGAAAACAGAAACAAATCAAAACAAATAGAGGAACAAAAATCTAAAACAGACCCATAGAAACTAGGAACAAATTGATGGTTGCCAGAAGGGAGGGGTGAGGGATGGGTGAAAAAGGTGAAGAGCAATATGGTCAAAATAGTGTGATAAGTTTACATGGTGACAGATGGCTACTACACTTAGTGTGGTGAACACATTGTAATATATATAAATGTGAACTCACTATGCTGTACACCTGAACCTAATACAATACTATATGCCAAGTATACTTTAATAAAATACCGGTATGTGTTAATCTGGAACCAAAAAAAAAAAAAAAGAAGAAGAAGATAGGTAAGTTGTGGGTCAAATAATTATGATCTAAAAGAGTTAGAAGAGAATTATTGTGTCATTTTTATTACCTGTTCTAGAATAAAACGTTAGAGGCCAGAATATAATAATAATGATAGTAATAATATTAAAGAATGCAATCTTTATTTGTCTATTGGTCCGTGGAGTCATTTGTTCTATTCATTTTTCAAATGCTGCCTTTCTTGAAATTTGTTTATCTTCACAGCCCCATTACATCAGGCCTAGAAACGCCCAAAGGGATCCTGCAAACATGTGTGGTCCAACCTGAAATCCCTACATCCTAAATAAGGAAGCTGGCAACATGGGTATAGCCTCCTAGGATTTATAAAACTCTAGTTGATTTCAGGTGCTTTGATAAATACTTTGCTAAATATGAAACTGTTCGCTTTAGGTTATGACCATAGAGGAGAGTAGGAACCATCCCGTTTTGCAGTGATCTAGGAGGAGAGGTGCCTAAGGGTAGGCCGACCAGACATCCCATTTTAAACAGGACAGAAAACAATGGTACTGTTCCATTCCAAGGTGTCAGTAGACTGATCATATGTCCCGTTTGAAATGGGATAGTACTATTGTCTTCTGTTCCATTTCAAATGGGGTGTTTGGTCTGCCCACTAAGGCAAGAAGACTAGAAGTTGATGATGAGGAAGGAAAGTCGTGAAAGCCACCCTGGAGGCCAGTCTAGGAAGAGGAGAGAGGTGTGAGATTTCTCTGTCAGGCAGGACTACAATGAAATCCCAGCTCTGCCACTGGAGCTAGTTGCTAGGCACTCAAAACCACAGTTTCCTCTTAGCAAATGCGCAGTAAGAGTACTTCTTCATAAGCTTGTAGTGAGGATGGAAGGAGATAAGATATGAGGAGCACTGGGCACTCTGCATGCAGTAAGGCTTACTGAAAAGCAGCAACATTTGGGGACACTTGTCAATCTAGTGCCGTATACAAGTGCTGGCCTGCGTACTGAATTGTCTGAGCTGGGGTCACAAATGCAGTGAAATGTAGGACACACGAGGTCGGTGTGGACAATAGTAATCAAGGAAGTCTTCCAAGAGCCAGTGAGCCTGCAGCTCAAATTGAAAGAAACTACAGGTTTTTGATTAGGCAACCATGGTATTAGGAACCATAGTCTGAAAACTATTGGCAAAGACATAAAGGAAGTTCTGAGACCAGGAAGGTGTACTAATGGAGTAACACGAGGTAGTACTAGAGGCAATGGGGCAGGTAGTGTGAGTAATGTGTGTGTTCTGCTGATCTAGGCTTTCCTGCAGAAGTGATATTTTGCTATTTCTTTTGCAGGCCCAACCCTGAGTCCTAGGGATGTGGCAACATTCAAAATCTATGGCTAAATATCAATTGATGTTTAGATTCCAAATATCAGACCAATAAACCCAAATTGAAACTTCTATTTTACATTTAAATTGTATCAAACCTGCTATGGGTCTAGTAGGTCTCACCAACTTTAGGTGGCAGTCACTAACCTGCTATCATGAGGTAATGGTGATTTAAGGATCCTCTGGTCCCAAGCACAGGGTTTCTCCCTGAGCTGCTACTTGACCAACACTATTTTTTATTTTTATTTTTGACACAGAGAGAGAGAGAGAGATACAGACAGAGAGAGAGATACAGAGACAGAGAGAAATGGGGGGAGGGCAGAATAGTCCCCATAGTTGCACATCATTGGTTTTTCCACAGGTGGGTGCGGGGCTGCACAGGGCAGGAACTGGGCTGGGGTCTCACCCCGGTGAGAACCGAACTTGGGGCACTCCCCAGTTCAGCATATGGGTCTGCATGGGCCGAGGCTGGGATTCAATCCTCAGTCCCCGGGGCTGCAAAATGAGCGCTTACCGTACCCACTGAGCCATCCTGGCTTCCCTGTCCAGCACTATTTATAGTAACATTCTATGTGTCTGTGACAAGAAAGAAAGGTGGGTAGAAAGAGTGACTATTAGTTTGCTAGGGGTGCTGTATAACAAAGTGCCATAGACTGACAGGGTGGCTTAAGCCACACAAATGTATTTTCTCACAGTCTGGAGGCTAGAAGTCCAAGATCAAGGTATCAGCAGGGTTGGTATCTTCTGAGCGTCTTCCCTTTCCTAATAGATGGCTGCATTTTCTGTGTCTTCACATTGTCTGCCCTCTGTGCCCATTTGTGTCCTAATTTCTCCTTTCTAAAGACACTACTCAGATTGCATTAGGACTTACCCTAATGACCTCATTTTAACATAATTAAAATGAAATGGTGTGTCTAATGACCCTATCCCCAAATATGGTCAGGGTCTGACGTGTTCTTGGGTTCAGACTTCAACATATGTATTTTGGGGGAACACAACTCAGACCACAACAGAGTAAAAAAGAAGATGAGACATCATTATTCTTCCAGAAGCCTCTCTTTTTATGAAGCAAACTCTACTTCCTGTTTCCTACTACTTGAGCCCCTTCCTCCTTCTCAAAGAAAGAAGCAGCCATTTAGACTTTGCTGTTTGTACATCAAGCCCCAATCCAGGAATCCACTCAACCCTTTCACAAATGTTGGAAAACCTAAATGATTTAGGAACCAAAGTATTAACACATGAAATAGAATCTGAAGCTGCCCGGAGAAGGAACGAATATTTTCTATTTAGCTACTCTTTTGCAAATGTAAGTCTGGTTCTTAGATTTAAAAATCTCCTTTATTTTGTTTCTGGGTTTGTATTTGTTGTCATTCATTTGTTTTTAGTACTTTGCCTAAAGGAAATAGACTAGACATCTAGCCTTGTGACTTGATGATCTTTGGACTTTTTGTTTTGAGTCCAGGCTAATGTTTTTTTATTCTAAAAGTGGTGCATTCATGCATTAGATACTACTGTGATGTGTCTAGTCAGGGGGAGAAAGCCAAATGAAGCCTTTGGTCCATCTTATCCAGCTGCTCAAGCCTTCGATACTGAATTACCAATTTGTCTTTCAGGATGTAGAACAAGGAGTAATAAAACAAGCAATTCAAGCTTTAGGACACAGTGAGTGCAGTGGCATGACGTAATGTAAGGTTCATTTCTCTAGCACCAATCACACTGTCTTTCTCATGACTCATTATTTCTCATGTGTCACTTGTTTACAGGAATTACAGGGGAGATAATGACAGAACTGTGCTTGGAATCTCTTTGGTTCTTATCTAGGGGCTGTGATTTGTCATAATAGGTTCTTTGATTGAAAGACAACTCATTTTGATATGGATATAACCAACACAAATCGATTACCGTTTGTATAGTTGATTTATTTTGTATTTTGTTATTGATCAGTCTCACTTTCCCATAGATAACCTTACTGCCAACTTAATTTTATGGAAATCACCTCAATCTCCTGATACCAAATATACAAAACAACCTGTGTCTGACATTTGGTCTTCTTTGCCTCTTTTACAACAGAGCAATTGGGTCCCTTTTCCTCCCTGAGTTTAGTTCTTCATCTGTCTTTGAATTCCATCCACTCCCACCTTTTCAGGGCCCATAATCTCTGGATCATACTGTTTCTGTCTTGTTATGTAGCTTCTTCTCCTTTATTGGATATTTCCATACCTTTGCAAGGGTAGCCTGGTTACTGGCATTTTTATTTAAGAAAAGCAAATTAGTTGTATCCATACTAAAATTTTTTAAAATATGAGCATATAATCATGCTATTATTCCTATGACTAAAGAAAAAAAATCATCTCTTGACCATGTTTCCCCCACTATCCATTACCTCATACGTTTTGCTTCTTTTTGCAATAAAACTGCTCTATTCTCGTACTTTGTAATACTCTCGCTCCAATTCCTTTTTTTGCCTCATTCTGTTTTGTCCCCCCCCACCCCCCCACTCTACCAGAATTTTATCTTGTTCGTGTCACCAAAGGTGTCGGATTTCCTGACTGTGTTTCAGTTTTTATAATAATTGCCCAATCAGACCATTGGGCATGTTTGGTCACTTCCTCTTTCCTGACACACATTCTACACTTGGCTACAGGGATACCGCATTTCTGGTTTCCTTCCTACTTTACTGCCCATGTCTTGTCACTCAGTTCCTCCTCTTCTTTTTAACCTCTTTGGCCTTCGTCCCTGTCCCTTTTGTCCTGGAGAACTACAATATTTTCCTAGCTTGTCCTCAGACCCTACTCTGCCCCCCTCATGCTGTTCTATTTCATAGGCTGTAGTCAGAGTGATATTTTTTAATGAATTTTATTTTTTGGAGTAGTTTTAGGTTTATAGAAAAATTGTGCTGAAAGTACAGAGAAGTACCATATATAACATGATATTTCTTATTTTAAATCTGATCATTACTGCCTATTAAAAAAAATCTTATCACAGCCTACAGGTAACTATATAGATAGATGGTCCTATTATGTTTCATTCCCACCTTGCTCTCTGAACTCTAATCCTATTAGCTTTTTCTCACTTTCTCTAATTTTAGTTTCAGTTTCTCAGTTTCACTCCACTCACAGTCTTTACATATGCTGTTTTTTCCTTTTAAGTGGTTCCTCCCCATTATTCCAGGATTCCTAAGATCACTGCTACACACCCCTCAGCTAGTACCTCAATTATTACTTTCTTGGAGAAACCTGAACTACCCTTTCCTCCCTGTCTATGTCCTAAACCACTATTGGAGACCCATGACCTATATTTCTTAGCATTTTTTAAATGTACTTGTCTCCCTCAGAATGGAAGGTCCATAAGAGCTAGAACTCTGCGTTTGCTTAGTATCTGCCTGACATTTCATAGCTATTTAATAACAATCTGTGGGAAGGAGGAAGGGACGGAGGGAGGGAGGGAGGAAGGAAGATATAGGAAGTCCATGAAATCTAGAAATGGGTAGAAGCCTTAATCGGAAGCCTTGAGTGTTAGTTACACCAATTCTAATTTAGTTTATCACACATTTAGTAAACATCAGCTATGAGCCAGATATTATATTCTAAGTTTTATCCTTGAGGAGTTATGGTTTATTACCTCAGTGACTACCCCTTAGAGGCAGAGTTCTAATCAACACACTGGGAAACACTGATCAAATCCATTTATGAAGCAGCCCAGCACTTACAGAACTAGTGGGAGGGAAGGGACGGGACTCCTCCTACTTCTGCATCTTCAGCCAGTCCTCTAATCCCTGTGCCATTCATTTCTTCATCAGTGAAATGAACATTACAGCATGACACTACCAGATGAGATGGTATATGTGAATGTCTGCAAACTACTGTCACCCAAATGAGCATGGTGACTTTGATAAATGAGTCCCACTAGTCTACTGTCATATGTGTGTCTAACTTGTCCTCAACTCACATCTCTTTAAGGGGCACCTTATTATTTCCAATGTGATAGAATCCAGTAATAAGTCCTAGTAACATCATCCTCCATCATTTTCTTTCCTAGTTGATGTGATGTGTGAAAATTAAATCATGTGAAAGGACTTGTGGAAAAGGAATAGGATGATATGTATGCCAGTGTAAAGCATGGGTTTCTTTTATGCAATTGTGTTCCCTTCCTCCTCCAAATGCTCCAAGTCCAGATCTGAGCTATAAATAGCACTCCTCTTTAGTCAATGTGAACTGGCATCCAAATGTTCAAACCACCCATTCTGCTCAGCTCATTGTTGTGAACCCAGTGCATTTGCTTGCTGCTTTCTTTGAGATGAATGTCTTCTCCTGCACTTCCTGGCAGGCAGCAGTGCCTCTTCAGTGGTTGTCTGGAACACAAAGCTTCAAGGGTATAAGTGATAATTACAGATGGAACCACTAGTAATGGGGCTAATCATGCATGGGGTACTGCAGGCAGCAGACTGGTTGTATGCTCATCAGCTGGTCACTGGCTTAATTACACAGAAAGAGCTAGGCCCAGTAGCTCAGTATGTTAATAGTGGCTAAAAACACAATCCCCTTCAAAGTGCAATATTACTATTTCCTTGATCTTCAAAGTAATTGGTAGGTCTCTTTTTCAAATATTGAAATGTGGAGCTTTTACATTTTCACTTCCATGCCACTTGCAAATTCACACTCACTTTGGGTTACTTATGTGAAAATATGAAAGAGCATAGAATCTTGACAACCACCAACATTGTACAGAAATTATACTGAAAGGGTCAGAATAAAAAGCTTACAGTAAAAAGAAATAAGATGGTTCACACTTACCTGCTTGGCTTCCGGTACATAAGACACACTGATCACTGTGTGAATAACTGCCAACCTGGGCTGGATCTCTGAGCACAATACACCTCTGAAGCAATTAACAATTAGCATCATACCTTTTCAGCAAAGTTTGAATGCTTAGAATTCCCTGACCAAACCAATATTGAAAATTACTTTTAAATGGAACTCTGATTCAATCAATAAAATTAGATTTTTATAAATCTTTAACAGCAAAAACAAAATCAAATGGTGAAATATAATTCTTTTCTTAAAATCTCAACAAGATTTAAAATAAAAAAATCTCCTTTACAATATGGGTAATATACTCTACTTTTGAAAGGACTGTTTGAACTCCAAATGTGTTCTAAGTTAGAGTTCATGTTTTATTAAAAACAATAATAAATATCAATAGCAGTAGACATTTCTCAATACCTACCACATACTTTATATAAAAAGTAACTCATGTAGCAGAAATTAAAAAGAGCAAAATCCTCAGTGAAAGATGAGTATCTACTAATGTATTTTTAGATGTGGCTAAAACTGCAATAGGAGGACTAGCATGTTATTTTTATTTTTGAAAGATCTGGAATGTAGATCTCATAAGATCTTTTGCTTTATAAGGCTATATGTGTTTTGTTCATTCATGGTGACTCTACACTACCTTAAAGGGTTTCTACAGCCAAGGGATGAGTGATAATGACCTTTTTAAATTACTAAAATTATAGATTTAAATTTATTAAAATATATGTTCACTAGTGTTTATGTAATTTGCTATTATTGTTTCCATCACTCTTTTGACAACATGACTTGGCTTTTAAAGAAATCAGTTTGAGTATGAAATTAAGGCAAAAAGAATATTTTAAAGAATATTGTAAGAAAAATGAAAATCAATAAATTGCTTTCCCTTATTTTATAGAAGTTGTAGGGAACCACAAAGATAATTTTGTTTATTTTACCAATGAGGAATATTGGTCTCAGAGAAGTTATTATGTCCAACCTTGTATAAACTCCTATATTCCCATTGAATAGTCCTTCCACTTTTCCATAGTTTCTTTGATTATATTAGTATTAAATTTCCTTGATTTATCAAGTTTAAGACTACTGCTATCCTAGTTCACCTGATTTTGGTTGTATAGTAATGACAATTTAATAGTAAGAATAATAGTAATAGCCACTATTTGATGTACTCTATGTGCTAAGTATAGTGTTAGGTCCTTTATATGGATTATTTTATTTAATTTTTGCCACTCATGAATTAAATATTATTTTTTCACATGATATTATAAGTTAGGTTCAAAAGTTTAAGGAACTTGCCAGTATCACAAAACCAGTAACTGAATGACATAGAGTTCAAGTTCAGGTTTGTTTTATTTTCCTAAGTTTGTTTAGGATAAGAATTAGAAAGTGATCAGAGAAATCACAAGTTTGTTCTCCACTGAAGAAATTTGTGAGGTCTTATTAGATCTCTGGACCTATCTTTAGTTAAGTATAATTATATATATTTTTTAATAAAGATTTATTTATTGTTTTTGACACACAGAGAGAAATACAGAGTCAGAGACAGAGAGAAGGGGGAGGGCCCAGCACAGTCTCCATAGTTGCACATCATTGGTTTCTCCACATAGTTTCATTCCACAGGTGGGCACAGGGCTGCACAGGGCAGGAACTGGGCCAGGTTCTTGCCCTGTTGAGAACTGAACTGGGGGCACTCCCCAGTTCAGCATATGGGTCCACCCGGGCCGGGGCCGGGATTCGATCCTCGGTCCCCAGGGCTGCAAAGTGAGCACCTAACCCACTGACCCATCCCGGCTTCCCCTATAATTATATTTTAATGATGGATATTTCCACTTTTTTTTTAGAAATTGTGTTGATAGAGAATTGTTTCCATATATATTTTTAAAGATTTATTTTATTGTTTTTGACAGAGAGAGAAAGGAAAGGGCTGAGAGCAGTTTCCAGCATTGTATGTCATTAGTTTTCGACAGTTTCATTCCACACAGGTGGGCATGGAGCCGCCCAGGTTGGGAACCAGGCTAGGATCCTCACACAGGAGGAATGCCCCCATGAACTGGGGGCCTAACAGGGGGCCTCCTACATGGGAAGCTCACCCTGGCGAGAACCATACTGGGGGTTTCCCACATGGGAAGCACACCCCAGTTCAGCATATGGCTCCACACGAGCTGGGGCCAGGACTGGGACCCGATCTTTGGTTTCTGGGCTGCAAAGCGAACGCTCAACCCACTCAGCCATCCCAGCATACTCTGTTTCCATATTTGACATCAATAAAATTTTTTCTTTCTAAATTAGTGGTTGAGGGGAGGCCGGGATGGCTCAGTGGGTTAGGTGCTCACTTTGTAGCACCGGGGACCAAGGATCGAATCGCGGCCCTGGCCCGTGCAGACCCATATGCTGAACTGGGGAGTGCCCCCAGTTCAGTTCTCACTGGGGTGAGACCCTGGCCCAGTTCCTGCCCTGTGCAGCCCCGCCCACCTGTGGAATGAAACTATGTGGAAAAACCAATGATGTGCAACTATGGAGACTGTTCTGGGCCCTCCCCTTCTCTCTGTCTCTGACTGTATCTCTCTCTGTGTCAAAAACAATAAATAAATCTTTAAATTAGTGGTTGAGGCTTGTGCTAGATTTTGATGAGATGCTTACTCTAAACACCAGTATTTGAACTGGTTTGTCTATTGCTTTCATCTCCTACCCATCTACTATGGATTCTTTGGGCCTCACTCCTGCCCACCTGCTGAGTGGCCAATACTGTATTGGTTGTATGTGTGTCCTAAGGCAGACAGAAAGGTAGGAAGCCTTTCCTTGTTTAATTGATTCTACATACATATATTGTGATAATGCAGATTAGTGTCAATGTGGAGGCAGGGAGTGCAGTGCTAGGCAAAACTTTGCCCAGTTTTCAGTAGTTTAAGGCCACATAGATAAATGTAATAAAACTAAGATGGTAAATGGAAAGTTACTGTTTTTTAGGAAGCTGATCAAAAGCAATTAAAACACCCTATAGAAGGAGGGCAGATGAGATTGTGTTTATCCCACAGTGTGATGTTGAGCCATCTTGTTATGCCAACTATTTATAATTGGGGAAATTTCAGTATATGGAGAACAACACAGCGGGTCCTCGAATAATGTTTAGTTCAGTGCCGTTTCATTATAACATTGATGAGCTCCTGTAGGAACTGAACTCTTGTTTATACCAATTAGACTGTGGTAAAATTGGTTTTGTTCTACACCATTTTGTTTAAAGTCACAGAACCAATTGATGATGTTAAGTGAGGACTTACTGTGTTTCTTAAACATCTACCTTGACATTGGGCAAATTAGGGTTACTGTCTACCTGTGGACTATCGGGCAATTTTGGGGCGACCACCTGAATTAAGAAAAAAGTGTCCTAGCAGATGCCACACTATACCAGGGCCTAGTGTCTTGGCAACAAAACATACAACACATTTTTCACATGCACTACACACAGCTGCTAGTGGCTCTTCACAATCAAGACATCTGTATGTACTTGAGCAAGCAAAAAAAAAAAAAGCTAGTGGACTGTGACAGTTGAAAAAAATTAGAAGTAGCCCTTGCCTTGAAAAAGTCTCCCCAGGCCTAGTTTAAAGTGACAAAATTGAAGCTTATTTAAAAAGCAGTATATTATTTTGTATTAGCTTCAGTGTGTGTAAACATATCACTAATTCGCTACTAGTTCTTTGTTTTATCAGGAAGAAAATTGATTTTATTGTTGAACCATTTATTCACATAATTAATGTACAATATAATTAACACATTTGAATTGTATAACTGAATCATTTTTAGCATAGTCACAAAGTTGTACAACCATCACGACAATCAGTTTTAGAACCTGTTCATTATCCAGAAAACTTCATCCCCATTAGCAGTCACTACCCATATCTCCCAAGCCCACTAACCTACTTTCTAGCTGTAAAGATTTGCCTGTTCTGGACATTTCATATAAATGGAATTATATAATATGTGGTCTTTATGACTGGCTTCTTTCACTTAGCAAGTTTTCAAGGTTTATCCATGTTGTAGCGTGTATTGTATATTAATTGTTTGCATTAATGAGTAATATTCCATTGCGAAGATAAACACTTTTATTTATTGCTTCATCTGTTGATGGACACTTTTTATACTTAACACTTTTTAGCTATTATGAATAATGCTGCTATGAGCATATGTATACACATTTTTTGTGTGGACATATATTTCTAATCTCGAGTATACAAGGGCTGTCTGAAAAGCTTTAAGCCATATAATATGAAAAATAAAAGCATTTATGGCTGGATGTTTCCCAGACAGCCCTCATATACCTAGAAGTAGAACTGGTAAGTTATATTGTAACTCTATGTTTAACCTTTTGCAGAATGGCAAAACTGTTTTCCATAGTGACTGCATGATTTTATGTTCCCATCAGCAATACTTGGGAATTTTAACTTCTCTATATCCTCAACAAAGCTTATTATCCATCTTTTTATTATAGCCATCCTAATGATTGAGAAGTGATATCATAGTTGATTTGCATTCCCCTAATGGCTAGTGATATTGAGTAATTTATCGTGTGTGCTTTTGGCTATTTGTATATATTCTTTGGAGACATATCTTGTCAATTTTGCATATTTTTAATTGTTGAGTTGTAAGAGTTCTTTATGTGGTCTAGATACAAATTCCTTTATCAGACATATAATGTGTAGATATTTTCTCTTATTCCTTGGGCTGTCCTTCTACTTTCTTGATGGTGTCCTAGAAGCACAAAAGATTTTAGTTTTGATGAAGTCTTATTTGTCTTATTTTTCCCTTTGGTCACTTTTTGTCATGTCTAAGAAGACGTTGTTTAAATTAACATCCTGAAGTTTTCCCCACATGTTTGCTTCTAAGGACTTTATAATTTGGCTCTTAAACTTAGTTCTATGATTCAATTTGTGTGTGTGGGGGGGGATGGGAGAGGGGGTTGTGGTATAAGAAAGACATCCAACATTTTTTGCATGTGAATGTCTACTTGTTCTAGTACCATGTGCCGAAAGAGTATTTCTTTCCCATGGATTGTGTTGGCACTGTTTTTATTTTTTAAGTTATGAGGTTTTCTTCCTCTGGTTGAGTCAGCTGCAGATAGCACAAGACCGAGCATGTTTCTTGAAAAGCCTCATTCTTTAGTTTTCAACAATTCTCCTGTCTACTGCCTGTCATCTACTTTAGCCCCAGGGGGTATGCCTGAGCGCCAGCCTGGGATCACCATCGATTGCCCTTTGATGCTATTAAAGCCTTGAAACTAAAAGGAGCATTGAGACACTGTCTCACCTGGCTTGCACTGTTGACTGCTTTTCTTCATGTGGCCGCTGCCCCTTTTCTAGCTTTGAGTCAGGAGAAATGCTTGGGTTCTCCACCTGGCTCTCCTCTCGCCTGCTTCCTTCCCTCCTGCCTCCGCAGTGCCCTGAGTCTTTAAAATCTGAGTCTGCTCAGACCTCTCCTAGTATGTCGTTCTCCTGGTGGCCACTATGTATTGAACTGAATGAAGAAAAACAAAAACGAAAACTTAGGATGTCCGAAAACTCAGGACATCCTTAGATCCTTCCTCTTCCTCACACTGGACATCTAATCCATCAGCCATTGGTGATGATTATATCTCCAAAACCTGTCTTCAGTCTATCCTATTCTCTCCCCTGCTTTCTCCTTCTTATGTAGGCCACATTATCTCTCTCCTGGATTTTTGAATTCTATTTTCCTTCAAAATTCCTGTAGGATAATTTTTAAAATAAGCTAATCCAAGCCACTGGTTCAATGAAGCCTTCAACAGCTTCCCATCAAACTTAGCATATCATCCAAACGCCATGGACAACTTCATAGCCCCTTTGGTTCCCGTCCCTACCTGTTGTCTCTTGCTTCCTGGGTTCCAGCTGCACTGGCTTCAATTGTAGTTTAAGAAAAGTCCCCGAATTTTTAGATGTCAGGTGTTTTATGCCTGTTGGACTTCATCCTTACAAAGCCCTTGCCTCATTCTGGTGTGTGTGTTTTTTATTTATTTTTTATTTTTAGCTGGGGTTAGGTGGGTATTTTCTTTTGGTAATTCTGGAAGTTACTACCTCAAATCTGATATTCATTATTAGACATCTTGCTCACATCTGTCAGAGGATTTTACATTCTTAATTTAATGACTTGTTTAACTTTCTAAAACCTGTTTTATTCACCATGGTAGTCTATGTGCTCAGCTCATAGTTGCCACTCAATAAATAAATAATTAATCAAACAAGTACTTAATTTATCTTAGTTTATCTTGAAAGAAGCTTCACACACACCCCACCCCCATCCTTCATTCAGAGATTTTCTAAAGTTTTATTTTTATTGTTTTTGACAGAGACAGAGAGGAAGGGGAGGGCCCAGAGCAGTCTTCATAGTTGCACTTCATTAGTTTTCTACATGGTTTCATTCCACAATTGGGCACGGGACTGCCCGGGGCCTCCTGCATAGGAAGCATGCCCAGGGCAGGAGTCGAACCTGGGCCTCCCACATAAGGAGCTTGCCCAGTGAAGGCCAAACTGGGGGCACACCCAGTTCAGCATATGGGTCTCCAAGGGTGAGGGCCAGGATTCGATCCTTGGACCCCAGTGCTGCAAGATGAGTGCTCAACCTGCTGAGTCATCCTGGCGCCCTCTAGAGATATTTTCTAGGATAATCCTAGCTTATAGCTTCACCAAACCCTTGTCCTAGAAACACAGATTCCCTATACGCAAAAGTAACAGCTAACCTTTTTTGAGCATTTGTTTTGTTCATTAAGCTTGGATTCTTACTTAGCAATGCTGTAAGGTAGTTTCTGTTATTTTTATTTTACAAAGAAGTGAAAGCTTCAAGGTTAAAGTCATTCATCCAAATTCACCAGCTAGTAGTAGAATGGCAGAGCATTTCACATAACCATTTCAGAAGGAGCTGAGGAGATAAGACACTAACAGGAGGTTTGTCTCCCTTCAGCACTAAACAGGTGGATGGTGTGTCCCTTTAGGCACAGGGGAATAGAGACTAGAGAAAACAATGTTAGGGTCATACAGTGTTGAATGGCTTTTGTGTTAGAAAAAAATGGAGACATCTTAGAGAACATCTATTGTGATATCTTATTAAATGACCAAAGTAAAGAAATGAGAGAGTTACAAAAAAACCAGGTTTTTGTTTTATATTCAGAGATATCTCTGGCTGCAAATAGTTTGAGAGTGATGTCATTATTATTTATTGGTTTAGGTTCAGTTTAGTTCAACTGGGCATGTGCATGGCTTGGAGACAGACTGAAATGCCAAATACCTGGTAGAGGGTTGCAAGCATTGTGGCAAAGAATGGCCTTACTTACGGGTGTGAGCCATTTTTCCTGCAGGAACTAGAGGAAGGGCAATCATGTTGAAACTGACCGAAAGTTGAAAGGGAAACCAGGTTTATTTCAGTGTCTAGTGACATTTGGATGCCTGATATCTTACAAAACCACGGCTCCGTTCCGTGAGGGCAGCAGAGGAAAGACGTGCCCTGGGGAGATGACTTCTTTTGCAGGCCCCGGTGCTTTTCCTTCATGTTTTATGTGCCCGTCAAATGTTACAAGGCAGCAGACGCCACTCCATGCGGCCTGATGATGTCGGAGTTCAAAGACCAAAACCAAATCAAAAGATCTTTTTTATTTTTCGTTAAAAACTCTCATTTCCATGGAGGGGATTATGGAAAAAATGACAGTGTTTAAAAATTGATGTTGTTTGCCAAAGTGAGGGAGTGAGTGAGTGGAAAAGTCTGGTGGAGTGGAGTGGCGAGCTGTGGGAGAACTGGAAAAGTCACCCACACCAATTGCCCTGTGACTCTTAGAGGGTCTGCAGGGAGCTGGCATCTGCCACCATTTGGCACGATTTGGACACCAGGGCAGAGTGGGCAGTTGTCCTTGACTTTGGAGGCAGAGGCTGGCAGCTGACCCAAAAGTCTGCTTTCTCCTAGAAGAGATAGGCAGCCATTGAGCTGAGATCGTGACAATGTCTCTCATTTGTACAGCGTGGAAACTGGGAGAAAATTACGGCGGGCCCAAGAGAGGGGAAGGAGAAGGAAAATAGAAAAAAGGAATACTGATTAAGTCTGTCTATTCAGAGAAGCTAGAGATTGATTTGCTCACTAATGGATACAGCCTGTGCTTCTGAATTGAATAAATAAAAGAATTACTATAAGAGGAATAAAAATTATAGTGTGTATAGTGCATATATAGTGTGTAGCTATGCATACAGATATAAATGCAATGCACATTGAATTAATTCATTGACACTTGATGCTTACTCCACATCGGACAAAAAAGTGTTAGGGAAATTTCACAATGATGCCATTAGGGAAGATTCTCTGATGAGGTCCGATTTATAGATATAGAAACTAAGGTTTTTGACAAGGTTTAGTCTCTGGTTTATAAAACTTCAAAATGTGTTATAATTTAGTGTTTAGATTTTCTGTTAATTATTTTTGAGTTATTTTTATATTACTAACTGACATACATTTCTTAGAGGGCAAACACCTTAATTTTGTCATAGATATGCCATTTTGCTCATAATTTATAAACAAATAATTATTTTGGGAGTATTTAGCATATTGCTTAAACACATTAGAAATGTAGATACTTGTGGTAAAGTATGCTTGAAATTTCATATGAGACACCTAAATTATTTAATATGTTTTCAGCCTCGTGGTTTACATGAGATCCAGAGACTGAAGTCTTGAATAACTGTGGCTTATGTTCATGTTAGAGCATCATCAGGAATCCTAGATCTCAGTTAAAGTGAGATATGAATTTCTGAGAAATGCTGGATGTTTTTGAAATTTAGATTCACTAGGAAGAAACTAGAAACAAAAGGAAGACCATGTTAAATCACAATACGTGGTTACCTGACTGGGGGAAACTCAAAATTTCAATGGAAACTAGAATGTATCACTGTTATTAAGAAGATATTTAGGAGACTAAAAGAAGTTTGGGATTTTGGAGATGAAATTGAGATGAAGACATCAAGTTAACTGTTTGAAAGAAACCAGGCCCACAGAGAAGAGAAACAGTGTTGCACTGGAGTAGCGATTCTTAGTTCTGTTCTCTTCTTTTCCACAAAGACACACAGGCCAGATGAGACTGTGAGGTAGCACAAGAGTACAATGACTGTGCAGTTGTCCTTCGGTATCAGGGTCACATTGGCTCTAGGACCCCGATGTGGATACCACAATCCTCAGATGCTGCAATTCCTTGTATAAAATGTCAGTATATTTGCCTAGAATCGATTTATACCCTCCTAGACTTTAAATCATCTCTAGATTACTATAATACTCAATATAATGGAAATCCTATATAAATAGTTGTCACATTGTACGTTTTAGGGAAAAATGACGAAAAAAGAGTTTGCACATGTTGAGTTCAGATGCAACCATAGCAACAATTGTAGGCCTCACTACATAGTACACATAAGCAACAATGTAACATTTTTCCTCCAAATATTTTTGATCCAAGTTTGGTTGAATGAGCAGCTATGAAGGGCTAACTGTAATTTCACTCTTCGCTGTTACATTCAAGGAAACAACCCAGAACTCAAGTGAAAGTAACCTGAAATCAATTTTAATTATACATAAGCAAGCCTCTTAAAATTCCACTAGTTTTATCATTAGCTCATACTGGGTTGCAATATAGTTCATAACACAGCAATATGTTATCAAGCTTGAAAACTGCTTCATTATGTAACTGAGTCTTTCCCAGCTCTTGAATCCAAAGAATTGTTATTCAGTAAATGAATTTATCCTCAATATCTTTTCTTTAAAAAAGCATCTCTTTGATGAGATTCATCCATTTGTAAATGCACATTTTTCCAGTGGTTTTGTTGTGTCTCCTTTGATTATGATCTGTAAATTCAGCTTTTTCCAAATACTCATAGAAAAAAGTGGAAGCCATTTTGCCCTTGAAAAATACTTTTTATTTTGTAAGACTCCAGAGTACTTTACTGCTAACTCCACAACTGAAACCTGTTTGGCATTATGCTTCAACCCTGGGGAGGCAGGAGGCTGGCATGTGTTGCTTGGAATCATTATTTGCTTGAATTCAAATCCCATGGCCCCTGAATCTATGGATTTTTAGAATTCTGTTTTTAATTTCAGTAACATCCTTAGTTTATGTTTGTGAAAAGATATAAGGCTCAACTCACCAAATGACTGAATAGAATTTCCCAAATGAGAGTGAAAATCAGAACTCTGTGTGAAAATTTAATGAGACTAGACCTTGAGCATATTGATTAGTAAGTGATATTCTACTGTTTAAAGAGATGGAGAGAGGAAAAGGGGGAGAGGGGGAATGGGGAAGGGAAGGAGAAGAAGAGGGGGAGAGGAGAGAGAGTGGGAGAGAGAGAAGCAGATTGACCAAGGTTCTAAAAAATCCTCTACATGCAGTTAGGAGAGAACCCCACTGTTGCTTGTACCTCTGACATTCCTGACTGACAGAACTCCAAAACAACTTGTAACAAAAGGAACATGCATGTATTATATCATCTTTCATATTGGCTCAGGGATATTTTCCATTATGTAGTACTGTTATTTTTTTTTTAACAGTTCTTGGGTTTTTTTTTGAAAATATATCTATCCCCACAAATGCCCTTTGTTAAGCCTTTATTTCTGAGAACTCTTAATAGGTATTCCAGTCGTTAGAGGAAATTAGCCAGGTGGTACAGAATATCAGATACAAGGCTCCATGACACAGCCGGCCAAGTTCAAATATGCCCTCCATTTTCAGAAGCCTCCTGGTCCTTAATCTGTTCTCAGTACTCTCCATTATTAATTCTAAACAATGTTTAAATATGGATATGAGGTTAAAGCAGGGTGCTTTTATCTTCAAAGTGGCTGTCATTGTCAGATATGGGGAAATCGGTGCCTGGTAAGGGGAATCTTATAAAGAGAAGACTCACTCATCGGGTACCTGCATGCACAACACACAGTGTGGAAGCTGTAAGAAATGGATCAAGCATTTAATGACATACACTCGAGACATTTGTAATCTAATTGACTGCAGAGCACCACGGTGAGGGTATAACATAGAAGAATGTGCTCTGTACAGAAGAAGTCATGGAGGCGTCATGGGAGGGAGCATTTTCATCTCGTGGGCTGGATTGACGGCAGGGATCTTACCTGCTTCCGAGTTGTACAGGTTATTGCAGAGCCTCCCCCGGCCTCCCCGGGCCTCCCCCGGCCTCCGGGCATGATGCTGGGCACTGCAATCCCACTCCCCACGCCCTTCCCTTGGAGACTAGCCATCCAGGAGACGAAGAAAGCAGGTGTGTCAGCAAATGACCATGATATGTGTTACAGGAACTTTTTATTTAACTTCATTAAAATCAAGGGTAGATTTTTTGCTTGCTTGTTTTGTTTTGTTCGGCAGTGATTGAGATTTCCTTGGGGGTGGCAAAGGGGAAGGTAGAGAAAAGTAGTAATGAAGGTGCCTGATTTTCTTCACTGTGTGTTTTTCTCAGGCTGGAAAGAAAGGGTAAGGTAAGGAATTGAGAGCTAATTCCCTCACTGGTGACATTATGGCTTGCTTTCCAGGAACAGATAAACTAGGTCTGAAATCTGCTATTTGTCAAGAACTGTCACTTAGGCACTCATATATTAAAATTGTGTTATACTGTCCTACCCCACTTTCAAGTGTGTGGCTGATTCTTTGTGAAGTGTTGTACTTTTCACTGTTTATTTCTCTGCAAACGTACCTATCCTTTTGGCCCAGTTCCTCCTCTAGTAAACCTCACAATAGCCAATTTTTGGACCATAGGATTAAAAAAAGACATTACTTTTTTGTGGTATTTCTTGTATGTGTTTATTTTTCTTTTGTGTAATTTCCCTTTCCCTTTGACGTTCATCTCATCCTGTAACTTCTCCAGTAGATGATGAATTCCTTGGGGCGCAGGGGCTCTATTGTATGTCTCTGTGTATCCCTTAGCAACATGCCTGTTTAGGAGTGGCGCTAAGGTTGGTGTTTCCTGGTTGGTTCAAATACAGGACCCCAGGGTCCTTAGTGCTGTGTGACCAAACCATGGCTGTCAGCACCAATGCATAGTGGGAATAGCAGCTCCTTTCTTTCATTTGCAATTATTATAAACAGCATTAGAAAGAACATTTTTTTTACACTTTTAAGGCAATACCTAGAGCAACATGAGAAAAACTCTTTTTAAAATAAACTCTTTTGTTTTTTCCTTCTTTTAGCATCAATTTGAGATCTGTTAAATTATAAAATGTGACAATATTAAAATATTTTCATAGTTTAAAAGCCTAGTACAGCTTTAAAAAGAAAACCTTGTTTGAGAGGTAGTCTTGGAGAATATCATTTGAACTTCTATTGAGCAAAAAGAAGTACCAAGTGTGAAACATATGAGCACAAAAACAAAACCAGCTACAACATGACATTAAAACAGCCAAACACTGAACATAAGCCATTTATATTTAGTCTGAAACAGAATAATTTTTAATTAAAAAAAAATTATTAGGGCAGAATAGTCAATAAAAATGATGCTATAAGTAAATGAAGTGGGTTTTTTTGTTGTTTGTTTTGCAGAGGGAGTATGTGGGTAGATTTCTAAATTTTTGTGACTTTAAAATAAGAGTAATAAATCAGATATCATTAAAAAAAAATAGATCATACTTTTAACCTGGCAGGCCGGCAGGCCTGTGTTTGTCCATGCCTGGGGTGTTAGGCTGTGTGGAAAGTTTCTTAATCAATACATACAAAATACACAGCAATACTGCCCTCTACAGGTCCCATGTAAGACAGTCACTTGTCTTCAAGTGTATAAAAGGCTGGTGAGTTTTAAATGAACCCTGACTGGCTGGAACACTTCAGTGTGTATGGCTTTGTTGTCTGTGATAGCAGCAAGCCACCTGGGCCATCTCCCCCTACCTCTATGCATGATGACCACCTGGAGAAGTCAAGCAGTCGAAAAGACTTACACAATCCTCCTTGTTTCAGTGATTATATGATATTAACAATTCTCAAAAGATTTTCATTCTGTGATCCCATTAGCAATACATACCTCCTTTTGTCATGCACATGCCAGTAGTCTGATATACCAGAAAGGCAGTGGAATGTATGAAGTCTGAGGAAAGTGCTTAAGATCGAAAACAGTAATGCTACCGTACTTTATAGTCACATTTTTTTTATTTGTAGTAGAAGAAGCAGTAGTAGTATTCCCTGATAATGAAAATTAAAACATATGATCCAAACTAGCTTCTAGGCCAAATATTTGGGTGTTTAAATGAGATGTGGAAATCTTTTTAAGTGTAGATGCATAGGAGAGACAGTAAGAAGCTAAATAGGCATATGATGAAAAATATTAAAGTTTTACAGAAAGACTTACATGAAAATAAAAATATGTAGATAAAAAAAAGTTTTCTTCTCCCAAATTTGATTCAGAAAGGCAGTATTTCCTGGTGCATAAGAGTGGAATCAGAGTGAGTTCAAACCTCAGTGTTGTTACCTATCATGTGAGCTTTGGCAGACTACTGCATCTCTCTGTGCCTCTGTTGTACAACTAAATGGTAACTCTCTAAGTCCTACATAAGCTTTTGCTGTTATCATATTACTATTTTCAGAGTTAAGTGTTTGTATAACTGTGCTTATATGTCAGTTTAGAGAGGCTGAGGGTTCAACTGTTACCTTTACTAGGATGTTAATGATAAGTAGCAGAATACAACTTATATTAATTAGAATAAAAAGGAGGGGGTAGTATTATAAGAAATCAGGGGTTATTGTCCAGCACTCAAGGAAATATTGCTGCTAACTCTCAGGATAAACAAAAGCACTTAACTTGAAGTCTCGCAGGCAGTATTTTTCACTGCTCTTGTCCTTGTATATCTGCATTATTTCTTTCTCGCGTCAGAGTGACCAGCTTTCCTTCAGCATGGCAGATTGTGGCCACCCACAGCTCTGAAGATGCTGTAACACTTTCAGTCACACAGAGATACTGAGTATCTTCTTCTTAGCTCCTAGCCAAAATTTCCAGAAATGGAGCTACAGCCCAACAAGGATGAGATGCTCAATTGTGGCTGCCTAGCTGTAACCATCAGGAGAGAAATGTGCAGTACAAATTAGACCTAATGTTGTCTTTACATCACTTTCTAAATGTAGGATTTGGAGATTCCTTTCATTCTTGCTTTGTAACCAGTCTCCAGATTACTATGCTTTACTTTCAAGCAGTTGACTTTTAGTTAATATTAGGAATTCAAAAATCACTTTCAGTGTTTTGTCAAAAACAACTCTATTATACAACATTGATGTGTTTTAGAAAAATCTCATTGTATCTCTCCTCCAAAGGAAAAAAAAAGACAAGTAAAAAATTGATGAACTCATTATGTGTTGTAAAATTTATAATTAATTAATTTAGAAAACATGGAAACCGCACATCGAAGATTTTTCAGGATTCTATTTTTATTTATACACAATCTTGTCAGATTATCAAACTGTGCTTTTCTTTATATTGCTGTTTGGAAACCATGTTCCCTGCAAGTATAATTTTAACCATAGTGTATAATGTTAGTTTTAAGGAAAAGTGAGTTTAGAACTTCCTATCCAAGGTTTTGGCAACATTAGCTTGAACTCCCACTTGTATCCATGCATCCATCCATCTTCCTTTGGGTACTGTGTCTGGCACTGTTCTAGACTCTAGGGAGATAGTATTAAATAAGCCAAAGTGTCAGCTTTCCTGGAACTTGTATTTTGGTAGGAGAAAACAAAAAAAAGTGAGTGTATAAACAATAAAGTATCAGTTAATGTATAAGAATCAGGTAATGAGATAAGAGATATGAGTTTGTTTATATAAAATAAATGAGGGGGTTGTGTTATGAAGTGACTGTGAAGTCTCTTTCATTCAGCTATGAGATCAAAGGTACTTACATTTGAATCATCAGTTGTGGTTCTAGAGCCAGGCTCCCGCATGAAGGGTTAGCCAGCAAGGAGACAGCTGTCAAGAGGGCCTTGTACCTGGCCCCTCAGAGATACTTAGTCTCCAAATGGCTTCTGTTTGCCCTCTGTCTAGAGCCCAGCAGGTTAACTTGTTTCCTTTCATCACTTTCTTCCTCCATCCTTATTTCTTCCACTCAGATTTTCCCCTTCCTTGTTCCTCTAAAGAGCAGAAGTCTCAGAGACCACCCCCACCCCCCACCTCCTTTTTGCAAAACATTAACAGTTTTGTTGTGTTTTTCAAAGAATGTTTCTTTGGCCTTTTATAATCATTTTTATAATACTACAAGAAAAGTAAAATAAATAAATACATAAATGCTGCAAAAACATAGACATAAAAATAAGTATTTTACTGAGTTGCTGACTTTTAATTATACATAGACCTTCCTGCCTAGATTGATATACATGAGTGTGTATATGAAATCATATATTTATGTGTTTATTTGCAAGTAAATGTGAGTCATATATACACATTCACGTGGATTTATTGGGTTTTTCTTGTTTTGTGTCTCTTTTTTACTTAATAATTTATTTTAGATACCTTTTTATATTATCACACATAGTTTACTTTATCCTTTAAATAGCTGCATAGTATTTCACTGTACAGATATAAAAATCATTAAAATTTTCATCCAGTTCTTAATAGGTATTTAGATTGTTTATTGTGTTTGCTATTGCAAACAAAATTATAATCTCTTATAAATATATGTTGGCATATGAGCTAGCTCAAATGTGTGTGTGAACGTACACATGCATGCATGTGTGCATCAAATTTATACATTAGGTTAATAATAACAAATTCCAGCCTCTATAAGTCAAAACTGGCCACATATTGGGTATTTTATATGGTTTAACCTACTAGATGTCAAATTTCTCTCCAAGGCTCTCAATCCATCTTTATTTGTTTTTAATTTCTAACAGCTGTTGAAACAAAGAGGGCATATCTTAAATGCTAAGCCCTGCTAGGTAAAGTGAGAAAATTACCGTATAGGATTGTTACTACAAAATCATGATTTCCTATTGACTAGATCTGAATTTTCATTCAAGAATGTTCCCAGGAAGACTACCTTCCAATTCCCTCTAGTGCCAAAGCCAGAGTCCTATACCACTGTAGACATTAGGTAGGGGAGAGGAGAAAATACAGATCTGTCCTCTAGGCTGGCTCTAGAATAACATGGGGTAAATCATTAACCTTTCTAGCTTGGTTCAAATAATGGATGCAGATAATATCGCTCTTAAAAATAAATTAGATGATTCCTATAGCACTGCTTAGCACAGTGTCTAATCCTAAATTCTTGCCTTATCGAATCTTTCTTTCTCCTTCTTTTTCTCCCTCCCTCCTTGCCTTCTTCCTCCCTCCTTCACTTCTATTTTCTGAATCTCTGAACTATAGTGACATTACTAGGAAAAGAGAGTGCCTCTCTTGGCCACATTACATATAAACATCAGCATGCACCCAGAAATAAGCACTGAGCTGTCTCAGTAATCTGATAGGTACCCACCTCTACTTCACAGGTCTTTGGCATGGGCGATGCCCTCAAAGCCTGGTACCACATGGTCCAAATACGTCATCATTGATGCCAAATAAGTGTGCACAGATACTGGGGAGCTCATTGAATAAACACAACCTTCTCAATATTACTATCCACCATGTGCAATATGCGCTGTAATGACCACCATGAAGTATCACTCCCCTGTTTCAAAACCTTCTCTCAGAGATTATTACCAGACAACAACCCTCAGCTCCATAAAGCCCGTATTTCTACTTCAGTGTCATTTGTGTATCCTGATTTGCCTTGGTGGTTATTCCTGTTGTTAACTCAAGAAACTCAAACACTGCCCTGCATTCTGAGTTTAGCTCTCATTCAATTAGCTCTCATTCAATGCTAATCGATTACCGGTAGTATTCAATTCTAAGGTCCATGTTTTACAGATGAGAAAAAAGGGATATTGTGCTTAGATGTTTGGAATTTGGAGTTGAAAAGAGACGGCCCAAGTTTCAAACCTGACGCTGGCACTAACTACCTTTATTCCATGAGCAAACTGCTTCACTTTCCAGATCCTCAGCTTCCTTTTCTGTAAAATTGGGTTAGCAACTCTCATTAAAATGGTGGGGTTGTGGTCCTTGCATGTTACTTGAGAAAATATATGTAATGTGCCTGGCAACTTGGATGTTACCTTAAATAAATGTTAACTTAGTTTTATGAATCTCTATATTGATATATTACTAGAGATAATTGCTGCCCAACACTATCAGAATTTGGATTTGTAAGGCAATGTTGATTTGGAAGCAATGACTTAAAAATTCTTTTCAGGAATAGCAGCTGAACTTTCTTCAGCTGGTTAGTTGATGTTTAATTTGGGAAAAGTTTTTAAGTGGGAATAAAGGGGTGAGAGAATGTACAGATAAGCTATCTTTTTTTTTTAAGATTTATTTTTATTGTTTTTGACAGAGAGAGAGAAAGATACAGAGAAAGAGAGAAGGGGTAGGGCCGCGAACTATGGAGACTATGGAGGAGTCTCCATAGTTGCACATCATTTGTGTTTCCACATAGTTTCATTCCACAGGTGGGTGCGGGGCTGCACAGGGCAGGAACTGGGCCGGGGTCTTGCCCCGGTGAGAACTGAACTGGGGGCACTCCCCAGTTTAGCATATGGGTCCAAACGGACCGCAGCTGGGATTCGATTCTCAGTCCCCGGGGCTGCAAAGTGAGCGCTTAACCCACTGAGCCATCCTGGCTTCCACTATAAGCTATCTTTTGACACCACCTTGTCACTGGTGTAGAAAAGACAAAGAATGTGTCCTTTTCAAGCTATTGTTACACTGATTAGAAAGCCCCTTACAGAATGAATAGCACAGATTTGAGATGTTCTGATAATTGTAGGATTTATTTATTTTTTTCTTATTCTGATCTACTGGCATCCGGGACTAGGTATCATTAGAAATGTCGGGGATGCCAGGATGGCTCAGTGGGTTGAGTGCTCATCTTGCAGCCCTGGAGTCCAAAGATCATGTCGCTGAACCCATATGCTGAACTGTGGTATGCCCCCAGTTTGGCTCTTGTCAGGGTGAGCTTTACATGTGGATGGTCCCCAACCTGGTTATTGCTCTGCACAGCCCCACACCTACCTGTGGAATGAAACTGTATCAAAAACTGATGATGTACAACTGTGGAGACTGCTCTGCACCCTCCCCCTTCTCTTCTTCTCTTTCTCTCTCTCTCTCTCTCTCTGTCTCTCTCTCTCTGTCTGTGTCAAAAACAATAAAAAAAAAAATACCAAACAAAAAGAAATGTCACCACTTTCCATAGAATTTAAACTTAGAAAGGAGAGGGGACTCAAACATAGACTTAAAGTTCTCAGATTATAAGGTAGTCATTTTATAGGGCATTCATTTAAAGCCTAATGCACACATCAGACAGTTAATAAGGTCGGCCTTTGCTTCAATAGCTAAGAAACCTCTTAAGACCAGAGCATCATCTTAGCACATGAATTGGCACATGTTTCAGAACAGTGTTTAGGAACCAAACTATCAATAGGGAAATTTGTGGGCCCCACACATAAGCCTTTATGCACTAGCTGGTGTCTTCTTTAAATACTTGTCTGCTAATTAGTTTTAAAAAGAGGAATGTTCCATTCTCTGGCTTATTTTAGGTAAGCAATCATTCTTCTGAACATGCAGTAGTTTTCCTAGAAATGTGCTTATTTAGTGAATATCTTATTAAGCAGTATTTTCACTTAACTTTAACTTCCAAATTATAACTTTCATTGACAGTACCCAGCAGATTTTCCCCACATATTCTTCTTCTTATAATAACTTCAGGGAAATTTAGGTTCTCATGGTATTCCCTGGAAGGCTTAAATTGAAATAGTTTTCCAAGGAGAGAGCGAGAGAGAGAAAGGTATGTCTTAAAGATCCTGCATAAAATTCTGTGAATTCATGGAAAATTTAATATTTTGTAGTTAGGTGGACATTGAATTTTAAGTTTTTGTGAGCACATAATGCCTAGGAGGTTTGACTCTTGTGAATTTGTAAAGATGGAGAAGAGCAATTGGTAAGAGGCTCAAAAGTGTGATAGTAATACTGGAAAGAATGCTGAATTTAAATCAGAAGAACTGAATTTAGTCCTAGCTCAAACACTGTGAATCACATGAGGCTGAGCAAGCCACTTAATTTTTTGATTCCTCTGTTTACAAGCCCATAAAGTTGGGATTATTACTTCTGTCTTGTCCACCTCCCATGGTTATTATAAGCATCAGATTAGATGATGCACGTTAAGGTACTTGGTAGCTGTAAATTAATGCTATTTGGATATAAAGTCTTGGTATGGATTGCCTTTAAGTGGTATAAAGTTTTTGAGACAAAATTTGTGTTTTTGAGTCATGAACGCTACATTAAGTCCTGAATACTACATTAAATCCTGAACAAATGAATGAAGGGAGGTGATTCTTTCACTGCAATTTTCTAGAGATTATTTTATATTTTTCTTAAAATTATAAGATCTAATTCTTTTTTCTTATTTACCACCTCATCATACTTATGGGGACAATTCTACCTTGAGGTAAACTCACTTGTTTACTTGGTAAGAGCCTTTAAACTTAGCAGGCAAAAGTGTATTGGGAAGAAGTTTGTTATCTTAGTGCAAAGTATTGCTAAGGGAAGCTGATGTCAAACATGAGAATGTATACATTTCAAAACTTATATGGTATTGATTGTTGCAACCCATGAAATAATAACACCAACACATTGGTTTCACAACCCTGAATTCTCCAACAATTGATAGCATACTATTTATTTATTTATAATTGTTTGAGAAAAGGTCAGAGAGAGCAAGAGAGTAATTAAGCTATTCTATACAGTTAATGAAAAAAAATATATATATTTTTGGGAATTGGAATTGATGACCTACACCTAACTCACCTTCTAAAACTTTAGAGCTTTAACATTTTATACCTGACTTCAAAATCATGAAATTTTAATCTCAAAACTTTTTATTATAATTTTAGAGTATTAATAACAAATATTCACTTATATTTACTAGACAAGCATTTAGAGCCTAGTTCCTTTCATTTCCAAAAATTATAAGAATCTAAATTTCTCAGTAAAAAATAAAAGGTGAGGGGGATCTGGAACAGATATTTCTAGGTTTGATCAAACAAGTGCTTATCTTAATTTCTTTGTTCAATGACTTCAATAACTTTTCAGTCAAGAAAGTCTTCATACTGTTTAGAGAGGAAAATTCTCTTCAGTCACACCTAAGACAGTGCCAACCCCTTTGCTACCTTTCATTTATTTGTTTGCTCTCTATGACAGGGCATTTTATTTCTTGTAACTGGCTCTATTTTATTGGCCTCTAGGAACACAAGAGCTGTGTAATTCCAGATTCCCATGTTGATCATGTTTGAATTAAGACTAGAATAGGAAGAATCTCTCAGTGGCAAAATTGGCTCTAAGTCTATAACAATGGTGCAGGAACAAATTCATTTCAGGGAATTACTGGGGCCCTGAGTAATATCAGCTATGCTTCAATGTTATTTTTGTGTGTTTTCGTGTTTGTTTGTCCTCATACCAAAGTAGCACAGTGTCTGAAGCTTCCTGGAATCCAGCTTTTCTCCAGAGGCCAGATGACCTTTCTGAGCATGAAATGAATCAGTTTTAACACATTTGGGTCAGGCTTCCTCTCCCCCATGTCAACTTTTGTCCTGATTGGAACCCTAGGGGGATATAATATACCAGACACTCACTAGAGGGCAGCAAGTTGTCAATGGAACCAATTCTTTAGGAATTTGCTAGACTGTATTGTGTGCTTTGAAAAAAATAAAATTAAAAGGCTAACATGTCTTTAAAAAGTTTATTCACTACGACTTCTATTGTAAAATTCAGTGATGTCCATAATCTATTTATGTGAGTTTGTTTCACAAAAGCTTTAATAAAAGAGGATTATAACCTACCTGTTATAGTGAAAGAAGTCTGTCAATTCCAAGGCATCCATATCTCAGATGCACTTCCTGGAAATAGCTGTGTACCTATGAAAGTATGGGTCCTGAAAGGGGCCTATTTTCTGTGTCCGTGCTAGGTATCAAGCCATAGTGCAGTTCTGATTTGAGGGAGAAGGCCTCGTCCATGAATGAGAAATAAAGGACAGTGACTCCTCAATAAGCTGGGGTGACACCAAGTAAAAGATGCCTGGTGAGGAGGTATTCCCTTCCAATAGAGCCCAAGTCCCCCAGTTCCATTCAGCTCCATTCAGGAAGGAATATCACTGATAAACTATCTTTCAATACAGTCCCCTATGGAAATTTGCATAAGGGGTGCAAGCATCTTGTTTTGCATTTTTATGGTGAGAGAGGGGAGCCCAGAACCTCAGTACGCGCAGCACATTGTAGGGAAGGAAGTGAGTACATTGACAAGAGCAATGACTTTATGTGACATCATGGGGAGGAACGACTTTGTGGCAGTTGACACGGGTGAGGGGGAGACAAAAGGGAAGAATGATTTGAGTCATTGTGAGCATACAATGTGTGCATGAAATGCACATAGACCACAGTCTGTAGAAAAGAACATTAAGGGCTGACAAGAAAAATTATCCATGGGCCACCCCAGGACCCCTCTAAGGAAAGGAGAAGGTTAGGGTACAGAAGTTGCTATAATTTTGCTAGTGAGGCTTGAATCTAAAAATTATTTTTATTACCCTTTCTATTGTTACCATACTCCTTCCAATGTGTTTCCACTATTTTACATTAAGATAAGCACTGGACAAAGTGTCAATATATAAAAAACAGCTGTTTTAAAAACAAGGGGTACCATTTATAGAAATAGGTTTAAAAGGGGTAGCAAGTAGAAAAAGTTTGGGGACCACTGGCATAGAGGTTGAAGCCAGCTTTTAAATGGTTTATGCAGTGTTAAGAAACTTGGAATTTATTCTGTGGTCACTTTGGCAGGTATCGCCACAGAGAGCTACATGATCAGAATTACACTTGAGGCCAGTTTGCCTGAAGTGCTGGGGCAAACAACTGAAAGCTAAGAACTGTTCGGGAGTAGGTAAAATTGTCCAGATCTGTGGCAATGGGACAATGATAGTGGGAAGGGAAGGAGAAGATAAATAGAACAGATATTAAAGAGGGCAGAATTTAGTTGTTAACTTGAAACATTTTAAATGTACTTTATCAATTCTTGAAAAGAGAAGGCAAAACTCTTCAAAAACTCTGTGTGTTGTGACAATAGATAATTGAGATGTGGCCAAACACAATCCAAGTCCATTTTCAAGTTTTAGCAGTTGACTCAGAGATGGAGACAATGAAGAGGTAGAGACGTGGGGGGTGGGGGAAAGTGTCTTATTAATTGAGAGTTTCCAATTGTTACAGATAGCTTTGGTTTTAGTCTTCATATAACAAAATGAAAATAAACCTTTCTTTCTTGTTTCTACTGGAAGTAATTGAATTGACTGAGGTACATGTTTACATATTTGATTCAATTTAGTTGTGAAATTTAATACCACAACACAGGTTATGTCAATGAAGAGCTATCACGCTCTAAACCCAAATAATAATAAACAAAACTTAAACCTTAGCATAACTGGAAGTCAACTGAAATGTAAGCAGTTCAGGATTGCATTATTTTAGTATTCAGTAATACCACTAGAAAAGTATTCAACAGTTGCAATGAGCTGATTAACCTGAGATCTCTGTAGTATAATGTATCAAAGTTTTGAAAATATCTTATGACTGAACAAATTATAAATTTCACTTTTATGCTTCTTTTTTT
>PVKE010018599.1:6210-29446 GCA_004027555.1 Craseonycteris thonglongyai | reverse complement strand
TAATTTTTTTTTTTTGCCCAAAGAAATACATAAAAATATTATTTCTTTACCAACTCTCCCCCCCCCCAAAGTGATAAGGATTTGTCAAGCAGTTGCGTAATAAGCAAAGGAACTTACCCACTATGCTATACCTGCATATGTTGACAGACTGCGGTAGCATGCACTATCCATGATTTCGGTTGTCAGTAATTCCAACAGAGTTTTTTGCAGTGACAGGAACACAATATTTGATTGAAATTGTCAACCGCTACTATAGGAAATATCTAATTAGTTGCCAATTCAGAGTAACATTGGGAAATAGAAAATTGATCCTGTAGAGAGACTATAAAATTTCTTTCTTGCAAGCCAGTGGGACGCTTTTAGCTTGCCACAAATTCCAGCCAGCCAACCTTAAGTTAAAAAAAAAAAAAGCACCCTCCCTGTGATCACTCAGGTCAAGCTGTTCCTCTGCTGAAGCACATCTCCAGATAAATTTTGCTTGGTGTCAAGTTCTGTCTTGATTACCAAATAAGACTAGTTACAATGTATCCTCTACAACCAATGGCCTAGCAAAAAGTATTGATGATATTCACTATTAATCTTCCTGTTATTTAAAAAGATGACATTGATATAGCATTGGGAAACTAGGCTCCAGAAAGAGAAACAATGACAACATTTCAAACATTTCAGAATGCTCTGAATTTTGTTTCTTAGTGATATTATTTCCAAGTATTCTCAATTTGCAGGTACTCACAAGGGAGCAATACATCAAAGGATGCAAATTTTCCTGTGTTAAATTATGAATGACAAACAAGTACAATATCTGCTGTCCACTTGATGCGGGGAGATATGTGAGTAAATTTTTAGAAATGAGAAAAAAATATCCATTTATTGCAGTTCTAGAGGAGATAAGGCAGAAATTTTGCACACTATTTTTAAAACAATATTACAATTACAATCATCAATAATGGCAAAGCAAACCAAGAGATTCTAAATTGCATTTTTTTTTTTTTTGGTCAGGAGGAAGACTGCAGTGCTTGTGACATGAAATAAACAGCAGATATATGGTGAGTGGAAAAATGATTAATAACTGATTATGGGACAGACATGGAGTCTGTCCTAATATTTTGTTCTGATCTTTGAGAAATGAGGTTTATCTAAGTTATCAAGACTAATAAATAGAATGAACATGTACATACTGCCCATCTCCAGAAATAGAACATTAATAATTCCTCAGCTTCCTGTGAGCTCTCTGTGATTCCTTTACTTCATATGCCTTGCCCCTCTTCTTGAATCGCAGGTTTCTCTTTTTCTCACTGTAGACTTATGTATCTGTGCCTAAAAATGCTTTTTTTCCAACTGAACTCAGCGTCAATATTAGTCTTGCTGTGAATAGTGCTTTGGTACAATTTTGAAAAAGATTTTGTGGTATTTATTTTTGTATACATTGTTACGGTTGCATAGTATTCCATTACATGAGCATATGACATTTTTTTTTTTATCTTCCCTTCTTCAGTGGACATTGGAATTGTTTCCAGTTTCCTTACTACTACAAAAGATACTCCACATATTTCTCCTGTAGACTATGTACAATAGTTTCACCAGGGTATGTATCTATGAGTGGAATATTTTGGTTGTTTTAACCTTACTGGAACACAACAAAAGTATCTAAAATGGTTGTTCCAGTTTACATTCCCACCAGAAGTATACAATTTCTTGGCTCAACATTCTTAGGTACTGTCATCTTTAAACACTTTTTTTACCTTACTGTTGGTGGAATTGCAAATCGGTGCAACCCCCTATAGAAAACAGTGGAGGTTCCCCCCAAAATTAAAAGTAGAGCTAATTTATAACCCAGCAATTCCACTGCCAGGAACTTATCCAAAGAAATCCAAAACACGAATTCAGAAAGATATATGCACCCCTATTTTCACTGCAGAAAGGATTAAGAAGTGTGAATTGGCAGTTGTAAAATAGTCATGGGGGTGTAAAGCAAAGCATAGGGGTGGAGTCAATAATACGGTCATGACTATGAGTACGCACAGTGTCCGGTGGGCACTAGACGAGTCAGGGGGGTCACTTCATAAATTATATAAATGTCTAATCACTATGCTGCACACTGAAACTAATATAAAATAATACTGAATGTAAACTATAATTGAAAAATAAAATAAATTTAGAAAATTAAAAATTTGCAATTTTTTATTGGTTTCTGAGAGAAGTGATAAAATCTACTATAGTTGTGGGATTTTCTATTTCCCCTTTTAGTTCTATCAATTTATTTTTTTAAAGATTTATTTTTATTGTTTTTGACAGCGAGAGAGAGAGAGAGATACAGAGACAGAGACAGAGAGACAGGAGAGGGCTCAGAACAGTCTCCATAGTTGCACTTCATTGGTTTTTCCACATAGTTTCATTCCACAGGTGGGCGGGGGCTGCACAGGGCAGGAACTGGGCCGGGGTCTCGCTCCAGTGAGAACTGAACTGGGGGCACTCCCCAGTTCAGCATATGGGTCCACAAGGGCTGGGTCTGGGATTCGCTCCTCAGTCCCCGGGGCTGCAAAGTGAGCTCTTAACCCCCTGAACCATCCCAGCTTCCCCATTATCAATTTCTTTTTCACATATTTTGACACTTTCTTATTAGATTCATAATATTTATAATTATTATGCTTTCTTGATGAATGATTCTACAATATTATTATAAAAGGTCCCTCTTTACATCAGTAACATGCCTTACCTTTAAGTCCATTTTATTATGTATTATATAGCTACCTAGCCTTCTTCTGCTATTTTTCTGGTATATCTTTTTGCATACACTTGCTTTTTAAACTCTCTATCTTTATGTAGTCTTTTGTAGAAAGCACATTGAAAGGCTTGCTTTTTTTTATTCACTCAATCAATCTTTGTCTTTTGACTGGAGTGTTTAGACTATTAATATTTAACATGATTATTGATATAGGTGGATTTAGTTCACCATTTTTATTTGTTTTCTGTTTGACCCTGCTGTGGATTTGTTTCTCTGCTTGATTTCCTGGTTTGTTTCAGATTACTTTAATCCTTTTTGTTTGTTTGTTTGTTTTTTCTTTTAATTTATATTAACTTTTGGGCTGTATCAACTTGTATTTTTTTAGTAATTGCTCTAGGGATTAAGACATGCAAATAATCACACCCATACTACTTAAAGAAAATTATAAATATTCCTTACAATTACAGATGCAAAAATAACAAAATATTAGCAAATCCAATCTAGTAATACCTAAAAAATATATAGGGTTTGTCCCAAGCAATTACTTTAAGATTTGAAAACCCATAAATATTTAACAATCAACAAATTAAAAATGGAAACCATGTGATCATCTCAAACTACACATAAAATACATTTGACAACATTCAATATAGATTTGTGGTAAAAACTCCCAATGTATTACTAATAGAAGAAAATATTCTCAAGCAGATAAAATTTGTCTACAAAAATACCTAGAGCAAAAATCATACTTAAAAGGAAAGTACGAGATGTTTTTCCTCAAATGTAGGAACAATAACAAAAAATAGTGGCAGCACTCACCATTTTTATTGGTCATTTACTAGAGATCCTAGCCATTGCATTGAGGCAAGAAAAGGAAATAAACTGCATAAATATCTTTAAACAAGATGTGAAAATATCAGTATTTTAAGGTATAGAAATTCATAAAGAATTTATAAAATAATTAAGAACTGATCAATAGATTTAGCAAGGTTATAAGACACACAGTAAACACACAAAGCAATTTAATTTTATACTAGGGACAATTAATTTAAAATAAAAAAAATTCATTTACAGTTATGATAGCACCCAAATCATAAATACTTATGGATATCTTAAATGTACTAGACCTCTACAATAAATACCGCAAGGCATTCTAACAGAAATTTTAAGAGACATAACTAAATGAAGAGCTACATTAAGATTATGATCATAAGGCACAATATTAAGAAGGCAATTTGTCCAAATGACTTATAGATACATTCCCTTTTGAAATTCCAGCCCTTCCAGACTATTTTAATTTGTTTACAATGCAACAAAACATGGCATCAGCAAGCATACTTTAATCTTTTATTAAGCTACTGCCTTCATGTGGAATCTTCCTCTCTGTATATCCTTAGAAAGACCACTCATCCTTTAAGACTTGGTGATTAAGCATCCTCTTTTTAATTTTTTTGCTTTTGTACGTCTTGAATGTTAACAGCTCCTGCCTATACATCTCTGATTTTTTGTGTGTTCTTCTCCCGTAAGCTTGCACTTTGCATTATACCAGAGATAGCTGTGTATCAATCTTCTTTACTAGATTCAAAGCTCATCAACATCTGACTGAGTGCTCTGTCCTCTGAAACAGGCCTATGATGCAATGACAAGATATTAAATGTACATTCAGTTGAAGTTAAACTTAAACTTCAAATTTTGCTAATTTAGAAATAGGCCATATTTTCCTATTATAAAGCATCATGGAAAAAGGTGGCAGAAATGTGTGCTGTTAAGGTTATAGAAAAACATTCATAAAGACAGAGTCTTCAGAGAGAAACTCAAGTTACCTGTGATAAACATAATATTTTTTCCTTCTTTCGACCAAGGGGGAAGTTTCTTAGCTTTGGTCTAACAACTGAAACCATTTCTGAATAAATGGGGCTTTCTAAAAGATGAACAGACTTCCTTTTTAAATTCTTACATATACATTCAGCCTTCTTAGAATTTTTTGAAATTCCAGGACTTCATACTTCTCAATTTTTCTATAATAGTTGGATGCTATTTTCAAAACCAAATTGAACCAGAAAACCTTAAAGACGGAATCAAGTCTTTATTCCAGACAATTGACATAGGGAGAGAGACCAGACTCAGTCTAAGCTTTCTTTGTTTTTGTTTTTTTTTGTTTTTTATTGTTAAATTTATTAGGGTTACATTTGTTGGTAACAATTACATAGGTTCCAGATGTACAATTCTACATTATATTGTCTATGCATTGCATTATGTGCTCACCACCCAGAGTCATTCTCTTTGCATCACCATACACTTGATGGCCCCTCCCTACTCCCCTACCTTCCCTCCCCCACTCTTCTACTCCTACCTTCCCCTTTACCCTCAGGTAACCACTAAACTATTGACTGTTTCCATGAGCTTTTGTTCCTTTGTTACCATTTTCTTAAGCAAAATAGTCAGACTGAAAGAATCAGGAAACATATGACTGCACTTACAAGTGGAATATAAAACTGAAAATAACAAAGGCTGAGCTTTCAAGACCTGGGGTAGGAAGATCCCAGACTCTTTGTGTTTGCTAATTAGCTTTTCCCAAAGGCAGCCCAGGGTTGTAAAGCTGGCCAGAGGATTAAAAAAAAAAAAAAAAGACTCGCATCTCAAAGGGGCAAATGAAGATTTTATAATGATAAATTTTCTAAAGTAAATGCTCTAACAAAAGAGGGCCAGGTCAGGGCCTGGGAGAATGGGAAGGGCCTGGAAGCAGGAAGAAGATGTTCAAACACAGTCAAGGGAGGGAAATGTTAAGGCCACATTCATTGAACAGAGGGAAAAAGAAAGTTGATGTGTGGTATTAATTTATGATTCAAATGAACAGTTAGATATGGTATTAGCTAAACATTGATGCTCATTTTTCCCCATGTATATATTTGTTCCAGTAATATTAATGGAAAAGAGTTTCCACATTTCTGTCCTGAGAACTCTGTAAAACATCAATTGCCCATATACGCTTGGTTTTGTTTCTGGACTTTCTATTGTGTTCCGACCATTGATCTAATTCTCTCTATATTTTTTGCTAATTCCACATTGTCCTGATTATGTAACTTACTTTGTCTAACAGTTTCACGTTTCTGACATTCAGTCTTCAGCTTTGCCACAACACAGTGGTAATTGTCCTTAAATAGAGAATTGGTCCCTTGATCCCGGATATCGAAACTAAGAGTATGTCATTTTGCTCCCTGAGGAGCTGAATATGGATGATAATATAGTTTCCTTCCAATACTTCATTCAAGACCAGGGCAAGGACGAGGATAAAATCAAGTAGCCTGCTATAGTACACATACTACTTTAATAGGGATAATTTTTCCTAATTAATCAAGAAAATGAATCTCTTCTCCACTTGTAATGAAAATAGAATTGAGAATGGTGTTGTATGCTAACTCAGGTCTTTTCCATACTGTTTGCTGAAAATGATCCAGCATACATATTATTTTGGAAGCAGAGATGTTGAATTTAATCAGTGCCTTTTGTTTTCTTGCTATTTACTTTGATTGCTACAGTTTAGTTGTTTGGTTCTGTTGAGCTATTATCTGTTCGTCCTCCTTTTTTCTTACTTCTCTTTGTTTCATTAGCATCTTTATCTTATAATTTCTTTATTGTTTTAGCTATGATGCTCAGTGTTTAAATGTTTGTTTTGTTTCTAAATTTTTTTTTCATGAGAAACTAACTTCGAATGAAAGTAGCTAGAATAAATCTGATGTTTACTTTAGGACTATATTTTTTATACATTTATGATTAATAGTATACTGTTGAATGACGTGAATATATATATCTAAATTAGCACAACACCCTGTAGATAGGATATGCTGAAATGACTGCATTCATGGACCCAGTTAGTGGCTTCACTCTACCCAGGCTCTTGGCATTGTGATTTTTGCTGTTTCCTGCATCATGAGGTAGAGTGTATTTCCTCACTCCTTCATTCTGTACTGGTCTTGTAATGTAGGCTAATAGAATGAAGCTTTTGTCGGTTCCAAAACCTAGGAACTCTAGCAGATGCCTGCATCTCCCAGAAGAATAAGCCAGGGTAAAGTTATGGAGGATTCGAGACTGCCCTGAGGAGAGATGAGTATTCTCATTTGAGAATATATCCTTAAGAAGCCAGCCCCTGGCCAACCCACACACAGCACACTTGAACAAGGCTAGTCAAATCAGCTACACCTGTCCATGCACACAGCCCCTAACGCATACATAGATTTGGCACAAAAATATGAAAAAATGTGTTTCTTACCACTAAGGTCTTGTGGTTGGTTGTTACATAGCACTTTGAAGGTATTAAGTAACTGATACATCAACCTTTTTTTCCCTTTATGGTACACACTTTGCCCTCACCTAATTATTCCAAACATCTGTTGAGTGCCATATTATAACATATACCTAGATACAGTGGTAAGTATTAAAGGCACAGAAACAAATGCTAATGACTCTTCTCTCAGTGGACATGGTCATGTGAAAGACATAGGGAAAGCCAGTCAACACTTGATGCTAGCTAGAGCATGATGTGCTATAGCAGGGAGCAAACCGTCCCTATAACGGCATTTACCTCAGAAAAACATCAAGTGGTCTTCCTGGCAGTGCTGACATGCGTGGAATCTTCAATTAGGATGAGTAGGAGCTGGGCTGGTAAAAAGATGTGACAGAAAAAATATTCTAGGGAGCAGCAAATTATTTTCTAAATCATGACAGAGAAAAGGCTATTGCAAAAATGGCAAGTACTTTAAAATAATGACACATATGCATTTAGAAGAGAGGACTTTGGGAATTTAAGCAAAAAACATATTATAGCATAAATATTCTTGTGTTTCAAAAGTTTTATCTTTAATGTTATAGAAAAAAATAAAGATGATTAAGAATTACAGTTGACATAGTTATTCCAAGTGTTTCAGGAGATCTTTCTGGCAGCCATGAAAGACCAGGAAGGAGAGGAGGAGGAGAAAGAAGGAGGAGGAGGAACGAAGAAGAACCAATAGTGTATCCGAGTATGTAGAAGGAAAACCAAAAATTAAGATAGGAAATGGCATCCATTACATAGCTTGGCACCCCGTGAGAACTTACAAAAGTTTCTGGAGAGTATCTGATTGGGTGACTGAGTGACCAATGAACGAAGGAAAGAGTAGCAAGGTAGAAACTTTGAACTCAGAAATGTTGGGTACTAAATGTATGCCATAAATTATGAGTAAATTTTAATCTCATGAATATATCTTTATTATTGAATGTTTCTCAAAAGGAGGTAGAGTAGGCAAACATATCCACATAGCCTCCCCTTTCTTCAGGAGATAGAATCTTTCTATACTCCTTCCATCTGGGCAGCTAGTGTGACTTGATTTAAATAAACAAAAACAAACACACAAACAACAAAGAATAAACTATGGAAATTCAGAATCTGACCTTCAGAAGCTTTATTCTACTTCTAACTCTGGGGACTCTGAGACCACCATGTGTACAAGCCTTGGCCAGCCTGCTAGGGGCTATGAGACCAGGTAGAATAACATTCCCTTCTATTAACATCCTTGTTGACCAACTAGCCTCAGTCAACCAGGGACCTGACCACAGGTACACACATAAGCCCAGGTGAGACCAGCTGAAGGACCTTCTAGGTAACCTAACCCAAAGAGCATACCTACCAGTAGTGCACCTACATGGCTGTGGTTTGATGTCACAGAGTTTATATTGACTTTTTAAAAACTGTAAAAAGCCAACTTAGAAAAAATAATTTCTGGAGAATATAGTCCCAGAATGTCATGGCTTCCAGTTGGAAGCAAGATATTGCTATGGTTCATCTTCTATATTCTGCAATATTATCTGCATATCAAATTTGTAGCATATGAATATAAAAGCAAAGGAAATGAAGCTGGGTGGAAAGAAAATGATGACTACTTAACGAAACTAGGTAGAGATAAAATTGATTACCTTTATGGTTTGAATTCATGAGCCTATTTTACCCTCAATTTAGTTTTATGTCTTCAAAAGCTTCTGTCCAATTTTACAGATTTCATAAAAGAAATAATTTTCTTTTGAAATTTCAGAATTGCTTTTTGGTTCAATTAAACCTTGATGCCAGGGCAACTGAAGCTGTTACCAGTTGACTGTCCCGTGTATCTTGGCCAAGTGAATACAGTCTGCGTTCTTCCTTTTTCTCCCTTGGATGAATTATTCATTGATTTAACTCATATTTCCAGGAACACAGATGGAAAATGGTTTTTAAAACGTGCCCTTTTATAGAGTGTTCTATTTTTTTTTTCTCATTAAATGTCTTTGTATAGTTAACTTTTGCTTCTAATCAACCACAGTTATGCACCTAGTGACTCATTATCACCTCAGGGTCTTTTACTGTCCCATAATGCTCTTTTTTCTATACCTGAGTTTGCTACTCCAAAAAAAAACTGTGTAATCCTCAGATTTAAAATCATATTTTTATGCTCTTTCCTCTGGCAAATGAAAAATATAAAATGCGATACCTGGTACAGAGCAAAATGCTCATTTTCATTTCTTTCTTAATTTCCCATTCCTTTTATCTTTTCCTCTGTTCTTCCCCACTTTTCTTTCTTATTTCATTTTTCAGAATACTTAACTATTATTTAATGTACTGTTTATCAGTATGGCTTTATATCCAATTCATTCTAGAATTCCTATCTCTTGAATTTTCATGTTTGGAGTTCATAAATAATATTGTTTTTTCTTAAATTAAATACATAATAGAAAAAAAAAAGGCAATTCTGAAGTCATACCTTTTGTATTTAATCCAGACTGTACCACATCCTTACAAAAAAATGAGACAAGTAACCTAAATGATTTTCACTATCTTATCTATAAAGTAAGATAAATAACACTATTTTAGAAGAGTGCTATTAGAATAACACTAATTGTGTATATTTAAAAAACATAGGTAGTACTTTAAAACCATGCATAATTGTGTGAGAATGTCAAAGAAGTAAACAAACAGTTCCTAAAGTGAACCAAAGTAGATACAGGCCTTTCTTGAACATGAAATTTTAAATGACCCTTGAAGGGTTATACAAATGCTGTTTTTAAGAAAGGAGAGCGCTTCTAGGAAGGAACTTACCAACTATCTGTGTTACTAATAGCTATTTCTGTAGTCTTCTGAATACTTAAAATGGAAACTCTTGCATTTTTATGATTACTTGTAATTTACAGAGGGTGCCAAAAAATGTATACATATTTTAAGAAAGGAAAAGAACTATGTTAAAATTTTAATACATGATATATATATGGATAGCAAAAGATGAATACAAGCCACGTTTGACTTCTGCAATTACAAGAGGTGCTCAGAGTGGTTACCATCAGTGTCCAGACACTTTTCTGTTACGGTAAACAACTGCTTCAGCAGCTTGACCAAAGTGTCCACTTATAGGATGTTTCAATTTACCATGCACCTCAAATTTATCACGAAGGCTTGTAATTGTTAGGCATGTTAGAGGTTCTGTTGCATACTCAGGCCTCCATTGTTGTAATTCCACAATGTTCTAGGATTTTAAGTACCACTTCAAAATTGTCTTGCGCTCCTGGTCTGTAACTGTGCTTCCACCATTTTCTTTGACTGTCCTGCCTGTCGCATGGTGACACTAGCATTTATTTGATTAATGCCATTTTTGAGTGAACATCGTACTACATGTTGCCATCGTAATTCAATTCAACTTTGAAAAGTTATACATAGATAACATCTCTTAATTTGTGTATATATCTTTTTGGCACTCTTGGAGTATCGAATATTCCAAGACTGAGATCATATGTATACATACACTAAAATAAGTAGCAGCAAAGGCTATTCTCTTTAATTATGATATTTAAAATATCACAAGAGAAGCATTCTCCTTATATAGAAAGAATATATGTATTTCTAATTTCATATTCACAGCTTCACCCCCACCCCCATTTCCATTTATTTTTAAAGCACATTTTCACTTCATAAACTTGGCACATATCTTATGCAAGAAAGCATAAAGTATTATCTAAAGCACAAAGTCCTACATATTTCAAAATGAGGTTGAATAGACAAAAGGACTCATTTTCTTTTTGTGAACCCCATCCTTCATTTTGCTCTCTGTCACTTATTTTTGTGTTCCTTGATAACTGACTAGGAGGAAACACATAGTGAGTAAATTATAAGGAAAGAACTCATCACCTCATAAATATGTGTAAATCGGTGAAATTAAGCTTCAACCTGACTCTTCCCTATCAGTTTGCTACCTTAGATATTATTTATTGCAAAGATAAGAGATACAGTTCATTTTCAAATTTGTAGCATTAAACACATGGTTAGAAGGTAGAATTACTTGGTTTGTATTTCTATTCATGGACTTCAGAGGGCAGCATTTGTTCTTTCACTACTATAAAACACTAGTAGTTGCTTATTTATCAACTGCCATCTATCTATCATCTATCTAGCTAGCTAGCTATCTATCTAGCTAGCTAGCTAGCTATTTATCTATGTATCATCATCTATCATCTGTCTTCTATCTATCATTCATCATCATCATCATTATCATCATCATCAATCTATCTATCATCTATCTCCCCTTGAGTTTATTATCTGTGTTTCTGGGTAGACAAGGAGTCCTCCACTAACAAAGAGGACTTGTGAGAAAAGAGGAAATACATTACATAATATCTTTTTTTAAAGTTATTAGATGCTTTCTTTGCAGAATCCTTTCTAAACAGAATCCTCACCTTTGCACCTTTCAATAATGCCAAATATCAACTAAAAATGATTTTATTTTCATAAGAAAAAAAGCCCTATTTGATTTGATAAATAACTGAACATTCAAATAAATGCCACCAAATTACCTTATTCCCTTACAAGGCAAGAAAATAATCATAGAAAGAATATTTGACTTTTATCAAGGCAACCGTGAGTTTTTACAAGAAAAAAGTGACATGGTGGCACCTGAACAACACTCAAATCTCCTGATACGACAAGAAACACCGAGATGTGCCCCTGCAGAAGGCTTTCTTTTTTTTTTTTTAAGATTTATTTATATTTGTTTTGACAGAGAGAGAGATACAGAGACAGAGACAGAGAGAAGGAGGGAGGACCCAGAACAGTCTCCGTAGTTGCACATCATTTGTTTTTCCACATAGTTTCATTCCACAGGTAGGCAGGGCTGCAAAGGGCAGGAACTGGGCCAGGGTCTTGCCCCGGTGAGAACTGAACTGGGGGAACTCCCCAGCTCAGCCTTTGGGTTCGCACGGGCCGGGGCCGGGATTCGATCCTCCGTCCCCTGGGCTGCGATCCTCAGTCCCCTGCGCTGCAAAGTGAGTGCTTAACCCACTGAGCCATCCCGGCTTCCCCAAGGCTTTCTTATTATACACTTACTTGCTTAGACTTCCAATAACTCAAGACTAATAAGTCACTAGCACTTACAGGCTGCTGGTATTATTCTAGCTATAGCAGAAGTGTCGGATATATAATCATTTGGGAGTGGAGGGAGATAAATGTACGTTACCCAGCAAATGGAACTTTTAATGACCTCTCTAACAATTCATAGAGAAGGTGAAGAGAGCTTCATTCTAATTTACTCTCTTAATTGCATATTTTGGTTTGTCTTTAACCAAGAACAAGACGGAACAAAATGGTCATTATCACAGAGACATTTCACTTAGTGGTAGAGGGAAAAGCATCAACTTTGAATTCAGCATTAAAAATTTGAAGGAACTGGGGGAAATTCCAGTTAGAGAGGGAAGAGTCAGGAATGAGACTGTGGGAAAGGTAAAGTACAGGCATGTTATCACTAATTATATATAAAACTGCAGTGACTAAATTTATTTCCCATGAAATTAAAGAAAAATCAAGTTGTTACTGATGTTTAAAGATTCAGAGAATGGAAATGTATTACTGTTTTGATACGCTGGGGTTGCCCACTCACATGTGTTTCTGGTTATTCACAGGACCTAGTCACATAAACTTTCACAAGGTGACTTATATTTTATGGAAGGAGAGCCCAGGTTTCTACAATCTACTTACAAGAAAATTAATACTTGGGGGAAAGTGCAGACGGATTGAAAGATGTTCTGAACAAATCATGACATTTTTGTTCCACCTTAGTAAGTAGCAATGAAGCTACATCTATGGGATTCTTCTTTAACATGAGCACTGTAATTTACATGCAAAATAAATTCAGGTGGAGCTATTCGGGCAGCCTAGGTGTAACAGGATTGCCATTTGTCAGAAATTATTACTCTAGAAGGCTCCCTGGGAGAGACATAAATTTGACCTGAAATAACACATTGCATAATAACAGCGAGGAGCTTGTCTCTAGTTCTCACGGGCTGCACACCTGCTCACAGGAGCCATCCTACTGCGCCTCACAAGCCAGTCTGCTCATTCGTGTGGCAATCTGAGCCCCTAGTTAGAAACTACTGGAGCAAAACCAGACCATCAAATCACCCACTCCCACGCTGGCTTTGAAACATAGGACCGATCTGTTTTGTTTGGAAACCTAAATATTTTAAGAAGGAAAGAATGATTAAGTGGGAAGATACCAAATGTTGAGGTCAAATAATCTCAGTTAAAAATTCCAGTAGTTTGTTACTAGCTAAGAAGATCAATGTCCTCATATCTAAATTGGATATAATAAAGCTCTCCTCCAAGGGTTAAGATAATATTGCTTTAGGTAAAGTTTCTAGTATAGTGCCTGGATACATTGAGCGCTTCTTCTTGTGTTGGAATCAGGAGACCTTTTATTTACTAAAACTACAGATGTTCTCCTTCATATAAGATGCCAAAGACCCCCATGAGTGACTTAACTCTGTGCTCTGAGCAAGTGCACTGACCCACTGCTGTCATGTGGCCCTGCTAACACTTAATTTATGGATTGTGGTTGGTAATTCCACATAACATCTTTCTATTTAACTAGTTCTTGAGCCACTTCGAAGGAAACTTTATGGCAAAGATGTCTCTTTGAAGGTGGGAGTAAACCTCCTTGTTACTGCGTACTGTTTTAGTTAATTGCATTATTAAGCCTTGACACCTTTACCCATTTATAGCTCCACTGTCATTTTGTCATTTTGTCATTTTGGAAGAGTGACATGAAGGAGTGTATTAATTTACCAAGTCTACATCAGTAGTTGGTAAATGTAGTTTCGCTGAAATGTAAAGGAAAAGCTAAACTCAGCAATTTAATCCAAATAATGAGCTACCAATTATTTTCAGGATCTTTGAATGCCTTTTGGTTTTAAATTGCTGTTTGCAGATAGCAACTAGTCAATCATTTTCATCACAAAGCCTCTTATTATTTAAAATGGTTTTAATCATTAAAATTGTTTGGCGTTTCAGAATACCAGACCACACTAAGAAACCTAATAATATACTCTAAGCCAGCTGCAATGAATTTCAACTGTACTTGGTCCCAAAGAGAAAATTGACTAAAATAATTTTGGCGGATGAGTATCAGTGCGTTTCCACTGCATAGATTATTTCCAACAGAGATAAGCATATGGTTAAGCAGAAAAAGAGCTGACTGATTTGATTAAAAGTTTTTTTTGTCGAAAACTATAAATAGAGATCATGTAGAGAAACATGCATGACAAGATTTTCAGGGCACTATCATTTATTCATGGGACATATATGAGAATATATACATATTTATAGAGGGCTATATTGAAAAATATCTGACCCCTTATTAAAGTACTTTTCTTACATAAAGTTGTTTTTGGGGGGAAGCTGGGATGGCTCAGGGGGTTAAGCGCTTGCTTTGCAGCCCCAGAGACCAAGGATCGAATCCCGGCTCCGACTCAGGTGGACCCACATGCTGAGCTGGGGTGTGCCCCCAGTTCAGTTCTTGCTGGGGCCCATGCGGGAGGCTCCCAGCCCAGTTCCTGCCCTGTGCAGCCCTGTGCCCACCTGTGGAGTGAAACTATATGGAAAACTAATGCTGTCAACTATGGAGACTGCTCTGGGCCCTCCTCCTTCTCTCTGTCTCTCTCTGTCTGTCAAAAACCAATAAAAAATAATTCTTTTAAAAAAAGTTGTTTTCTTTGAAAAACACCATTCTTTATATTATTTATTTTAAAAGCCCACAAATCAGCAGTAAAAAGGATTGGAAACATGTTTTTAAAATAGGAAAATATGAATTACTTAAAGGAGATGCCCTTATGCTAGGAAAAAGCAAACACAAACAGTAGGGACATTTTCTAGGATGAGTTTCCACTTTTACACAGCTCATTAGTTCAAGAAGAGAGAAGGATATCTCCGTTTTCTACACATCCAGCCACATGGGGTAAGACTGCCAATGGACATAACAACAGATTGTCATGGTTTATGCTACTTAATTATAACCGTAACAAAACATGTTTTGTTAAATAAGTTAAAGAAGAGATCATTACGGGACAACAAAGATTCCTTCTTCAAGGGAGAAAGCAGTTCAAATATGAAGCATAACTGTTCCCAATGGCCACGTCATGGAAACAACCACTGTGTCCTTTGATAGATAACTAGATAAAGAACTTTTGGTACATTTACACAATGGAATATTGCTCAATGATAAGAAGAGATGAAATACTGCCATTTGCAACAATGTGGATGGACCTTGAAATCATCACGTTAAGCAAAGTAAGGCAGGCAGAAAAAATCAATAACCATATGACTTCACTTATAGGTGGAATATAAAACTGAAAGTAACAAAGACACAAAGACTCATGGATGGTCACTGTCAATAGTTTATTGGTTACCTGAGGCTAATGGGGAGAGGGTGGGGGAGGAGGAAGGGAGCACCGAATATATGGTGATGGAAGGAGAACTGACTCTGGGTGGCGAGCACACAATACAACACATAGACAATGGAATGTAGAATTGTACACCTGGAACCTATGTAATTGTTACCACCCAATGTGACCCTAATGAATTTAACAATTAAAAAAATAAAAATTTTAAAAGAGAAAATAGAAATAATTTTTTTTTGTTAAATTTATTGGGGTGACATTAACTAATACCAATTAAATTGTTTCCAGGTGTACAATTCTACATTACAAATACATTGTATTATGTGCTCACCACCTAGAATCAGCTCACTTTCCATCACCGGGTGTTTGATTCCCCCTCCCTATTCCTTTAAATTGTGAAGTATAAAAACATTAAGGGAACACCAGAGTCCACCTTTGTAACTCATTCTTCTGCACTGGATTCCGTGTTCCTTGTGAGGAGTTGTTACATAATCCCATCATTCACTGCCTAGTTATTGGGAACCAATCAGCGGACTCTCTTCTAGGTGCTGAGAATGCAACAGTGAACAAAAGGCAATGTCCGACAAATTACATGCTTATGTACCTAACAAAATGCTCACCCCAATAAGTCCAGTACTCATTTAATGTACACCTGAAACTAATATAACATTGCATTTGAAGAATAAAATTTAAAAAAGGCCAATGTCCTCAAGGAATTACTCTAATGAGAAATATAAGTCAATGGACAAATGAATGAATCACATCATTATAATAGTATGTGATGGTAACCAGTGGGGGAAATAACATAGCATAATGGTAAAGAGAGTGGTGATGTTGCTATTTCACACAGGACGGACTGAGATAACTTCTCGTGGGAGACGAACTTTGACTAGACTAAGAAAATAAGAAAACCAACTAAATAGATATATGGGGGAAGGACAGCTCAAGCCTAGAAGAGCAAATGCAGTGGTCCCAAAGTGGAATATCCTTGACACTTCACAAAGCCAATGTGGCTAGGCATGGGATGATTGTTTATTCCTTCTATGACGGAGTTTTACACTACTGCCATTTTGTAGTAATTATGAATGAAGCTGCTATAAGCTATTACAAACATTTGCGAATGTATCTTTCAATAGACATAAACACTCATTGTTATTTGGGATACACCCAGGAGTAGAACTGCTGAATTAAAGGGCATATGCATGTTTACTTTTTGTTAGATATTGCCAAATAATTTCATAAATGGTTAAAACAATTTATACTCCCACCTAGCACTACCAGAGCTCCAAGTGTGCCTGCCATACCCTTGCCAGCACTTAATATTGGCTGTTGTCTGATTTCAGAAAATAAGGCACATTTTGTGCCTTTATGCTGTATACAGTTTAAGAGACAATACATTGGCCATAAGAAATAGAATAAACTGAAATATAAATATCGAAGAGTGAGATAAGTGGTATAATGGAGATAAAAATTGAACACAAGGTGGACTGAAGGAAGAGAGACAGCATCGAGAGTAAAAGAGGGTGGGTAGTGCAACATGTCTTGGGGAAGGCGACATAGCACAAGAGATTTGTCATAAGGGCTGGGTCTTGGCAAGGTAGAGTGAGTGGAGGCAAGCTCCATGTTCATGAGGATTTGGTTCTAATTTGCACATGAATATGGCCCATTGCTAAATATGATTAATTATTAAGGAGAGAATTCATTCATAAACTAGGCTCTGGGACAGGTGGTAAACTAAGTTGGCAAACTGGTCCTCTGATGGTATTTTCTAAATCTAGCCATTGATTTTGATGTTGATGATATCTATTGTGCAGAAACATCATTTTGCTGCAAATCCTGCTCACTTGTTGACTTCTATTATACATAATATTTTTGACTGCCACAGAAATTGACAATTGGGGATTCAGATAAAAATTATTTTCAAAATGGTGTCTAGGCCAAAGCTAAAGAATTAATGACAGTGACATATCCAGAAAAACTTTAATGCCAGCAGTAAACACCTGAGGAATTCTTGATGTTACCAGGTGAGATGAGGGTTTCTTTCACCTTTCTCTTGGTATTTTGAGTGTTTCTCACTTATCAGTAATTACCGATGTTTAGTCAATGAGGAAGTTGAAGGCTTAGATAGTTGGCATAAATAAATCTGTTGAAGGTTATTTCTTTGTTTTAATAATAGTATCTACCTTATCAATGAATGTTTTAAAATAAACTTGAGGTTGCAGTAAAGTCTCAATGGTACAAGTTCTTTCTTCACCCATTTTTTATGATATATCCTCTTTTGCTTCCTTTATGTGAGGGATGACAAGCTTTTTTTCTATTCAATATAAGTAGAGAATTGATAAAGCATCAACTATCAGCAGACATCATAATGGGCCCTATGGATACAAAATCTCTTAAGAAAGTCTATGACATTTTATGGTTCACTTTGGCTGTGATTTAGTTTCAAAAATTCTCCAGACCTGTCTATAGAGCCATATGAACTAGAAGTGAAGTGTACTCTGTTATAATATTCTCCTACATTCTTCATGAATCCAGAATCACTCAAGAAAAACAATTAGCTACAAATGTTTACTGAATTATGAAGCAAATACTGTGCTAGAAAATAAGATGGATTCCCTCCTTCTGAGAGTTTATTATCTACTGCCTTGTGATGACCAAATAAAAAATCCACAGCATTTCACAATATGATGTGAATGGTGACCCTTAATGTTGGGCTACTGACTATGGGCACTTGAGTTAGTACAACCAAAAGCAAGTAGGTTCAAGTATAATTGGAGGTGGTCAATTTAGTATGGAGGAAAAGTTCTGTTTTGGAGTGTAAATATAAATGAACAATTGCACAGATGATTGGAGGTTTTAGGGTACATGGTTGATCTACAGAAATACAACTCTAATAGCCTTACATTCAGTATGGGGAACAGAGCAAAAGCAAGACCACAGGTAACGATGATGTCATCAGGGACCCATAGCCAATTTGTGATCTACATCTCCTCAAAAAGAGGACCTAATAGAATTTGAAAGACACATGTTTTCAACATATTTTCCCCCCATTATTATTATTATGGTCCTCAAGGAAAAGGTGACAGCCTTTCACTTAGAAAACATTTCTCTTAATGACTGCTTATTTGCATGAAGCTCTAACATACTAGGTTTTATAATTATTCAAGTTCCTCTCTAAAATTATCTAATGTTATTTCTGCACAAATATAATGTACCTATAGTTTTGAACAAATGTTTCCCACTAATATCACTAATTACGGACTTATTACAATCTTGTCTGCCAAGAAAATGTAGAAAATTGTACATGAACTACTTTCAAATTACATATAAATGAACAATATTTCTTTCTATCAATCATGATTTGCCTCCAATGCACTATGCAATTTGTGACTCCATTCATTCCTCTGATTTGTTTTGCTATCACTGGTAATTCAAATTTGCCAAAAAGAAGTGTATGACTTTTGTTAGGCAGAAAGGATAGTGTTTCACATATTTAATGTGTACTAATGAAAATGCATTGGAAAAGTCATTATTAATTAATGTATTAAAGTTATTCAAGGGCAGAAAGAAGCAACACAGTCAGTCAAAGGAGTGGAGCATTGTTTCTGTTCACACTTTGAGATCATAATGGTCACTGAATGCAAATAAAATATAATGGGTAATCGGTACTGTGTAGATATTTCACATAGCCCTATGCCAAGGCACCAAATGTATGATGTCACCGTCTGAGGCCATCATTTGGAGGACTCCCATAATTTGCCTGGCTCACACCTCACACACCCCTCAAACCAAAATCAGAGCATTCATATTTCTGGACAATTCAATATTCATTGGTTGCAACTCCTTTTACCACATTGAATCAGTAAGAGTTTTAATAAAGAAGAGGACAATTAAGAGGCTTCCAACATTCTGAACCTGCAAATGATGCTAAATGACATACCACCATGTCCCCGTCCCTCTGTGTTCCCACAACCTCATTCTCTCCATGTCCTTGTGTCTTGTCCTTGTTCTCCCCACAACATTTTGGGCATGTCTTGAAGGCGGGATGTGCCTCAGTCACCCTGGTGCTAGCTCGAGTGCCCAGGCTGAGCGCCATGAGTAGGTACTGAAGAAATACTAGTTCCTTTGCTCTCCAGGATCCCTCTGTCCTGCATTGATACGGGTTCCTCCATAGCCTGTGGGTTCTACAAGGAGTGTGCCTTCTCCACTGGCGTGTATTTTATTCTTAGAGGGTTTCAGATGCTAATGGACTTCTGCCTCAGGCTGGCCTCCTCTCTCCCGGGGTCTGTGGCCACCACGAACCTGCAGGCGCTTCCTGCCAGTCCTCTGTGCAGCACCCACAGCTCCAGTGTGTCTTTACTCCTCTCTGCTCTGCTCTGAGGCCTGTGATTGGCTCTTGGGTAGAATGATTGTGACTTTTGGGCTTCCCGTTGGATGGGTGATAACTTCTATTATTAGTGGAGATGTCTATTTGGAAGGGTTTCTCTTTCAAAGTCTTCCACGGGAAAAGAGCAAACCCTGTTAATACTTTGGCGCTTTTCTGTTCCTGTTTCAATTAGCTCATAACCATGGGGCTACACGGAAGAGTCCAGGAGAATTAAATTCTGTCCCATGATTCACACGGGTTAACATGCAAGCAGATCCTAGAGAGCCATGAGCAGCTCCCATAACATGTGTCTGCAGCTCGTTCTCGGGCCCACCGCTTTCAGGAGTCCAGAGACAGCTGGTGCCCACCAGGGCAAGCATGGTGGCGCTCTGCCCAATGTGTGTAAAGGGAGGCGGGCTGTTGGCTCCTGATTGCACCACGCTTCGGGCAGCTTCTGTGGCTGCACAGACACCATAGTGGACATTATGCACAGTTCTTCATTGACTGGAACATGAAAGTCTTCTCCGCATTTGGGAAATCCCTCTACATGTGTCTCTTTGTGACAAAGAAACCACATGCAGCCACAAAAGACAGCAATGTTGGTGTCTTGGCCTGGCTGCCTCCTCAGAGCTGGGATACAAGTGTACAATCTTGCTCCAACCTGCTGGACCCTTTCCTAGCAGATTTCGATCTGCAGCTAGTAATAGGAATAACTATGGTTGCCACCTTGGTTACCTACTGCTGCAGAACAAATTACATCACAAGTTAGCTTAAACCACAGTTGTTGTCTGCGTTTCGATGGGTCCAAACTCTGGGTACAGCTAAGCTAGGTCTTCTGCCTCAGTATCTCCTTGAAGCTGCAAGGAGGTGGGGCTCCAGCCATCTCCACGTTCAATGGGGAGCTTCCTTCCTAAGCTGACCCTTAACACTGTTGGCAGGGTTTGGTTCCTCACGGACTGCTGTCCTGCGACCCTAGTTCCAAACTGCCTGTTGGCTGGAGGCCGCTCAATTCCTTGCCACATGGGCTTCTTACAGGGCAGCTGACACCACAGCAACCTGCTTCCTCAGAGTGAGTGGCAGAAAGAGAACAGGCAGTAGAGAGAGACAGAATGCAAGCGAGACCAAAGCCACATCTTTAATGACACAGTCACACAAGTAGCATCCAATCACTTTTTCCATGTTGTATTCATGAACAGCAAGTCACTCGGTTCTGTTCCCACTAGGGTGAGGAAGTGACCCAGGGTGTGAACACCAGGAGGTGGATCGCTGGAATCCTTCCAGAACCCCCTACCAGGGAAAGTATGAAATCCCTTCCGTAGAGAGTGCCAGCCACAGTGACAGCGACAGCAACAGCGACAGCAGCTTTAAAAGTCCCAAAGTACAGACTCTCTAGCAGCGGTGATGATGGCAATTTTGTCCTGAGAAACCATTTCCAGGATGCGGTTTTGGGTATAATTCCTGGCTGAGTGGCTTTCAAGCCTGATTTTTGAACCTTCTTAAAAATTCTGTGAACTACTACAGGTCGCTGAGTACGTCCCTTTCATCTAGTGGAAGTAGCCCATTTGCTTCTGCCACTTGTCACTAAGAAGTTTCACCGAGGGGGTGAAGCAAGGAAACCCCGGAGTGAGGACTGAACCTTTGTCTGGCTCAGCTCCTTCCACAGGCACATGCCTGGTGGGGATTGAGCGCTCAGTTTGTATTTAGTGAACTACTGAGAAAGCGCAAAGCCATCAAGCCCAGAGGGCAAATTGAGTCTAAAAATAGGATCAGCGGTGCAAGCCAATGTGGTTTAGGAAATCGTCAGGAAAGTAATTCAGAGTGAACACTGAAAAGGAGACCGCCAGACAGAGGTGATGTCAAGAGATACACGGGGCTTGGCTGGCCGGCTTTAAGCACCTAAGTAAGTTTGGACAGTTTCCTACAAAACTGCAGGAACCAGCAGAGGCAAAATCCTATGGAATACAAAAGACTTGGGCAGACCATCCAAAAGAGCATTGAGTGAGGAGAGAAATGGCCAGCAGATTGCAGCAAAAGTCCCCCACGGATGAGGGGTCTCAGAGATGAGAAGAACCCTCCCTGTAGCTGGACACAGGTCACCGTTGAGCATTTTAAATGCTCTCCACATTTCATTCTTCATAAGGATATAGCAGTCTTGTCTTGGTTCAGGTTCTCCCCAGCAGAGGCGGAGAAAAGAATTCAAATAAAAGTAGCCATCCCTGGACACGGAACAGAGGAAGGGGGACATGAGACAGGGGAAGGAAGCAAGTGTGTGGCAATCTGAGGCTGCATCTCACAAGGGAATTCTGGGAGCCAGAGTAGGTCACACCTGTCACCATTATTCCACTTGAGGGGTGATGGAGCTGGGACATTTATACACTAACCCCTGTAACCCCTGTTGGTCATTGTTTGAAGGTTGTCCCTGAGGACACAAAACAGGTTCAGGTGGCCAGAGAGAGTTCCAGGCCATGACCCGCAATGTCTTACATGTGACTTAAGTGGTGTGGTGTGCCAAGTAATTGGCATCTTGCAGCAACCTTGAGAGTTAAATACTGTTATATTCATTTTGCAGGTGAGGAAAACCGTGTCTTAAAAAACGGTCTGCTGACACTCAGTTTTCTCTCATTCTAAAGCCTTTGTGGAAATAAAGTGGTACATCTTGACATATGGAGACAGAAAGAGAGAAAGGAATAAAGAACTGCCCTAGATGTCATAAGTGCAGAACAAAACCATCAGTGCAGACAGAACAAAACGCACTCTAGCACAGCGAGCGCATGTTTTGTCTCTGAGAATGTCGAACACAACCAAGGACTGAGCATAGGAAAATTCATCTCGAGATTCCAGCAGTCTTAATTATTCACTTCTTCTTCTCAGTGGAAAGCTTTCGTTCTGTTTCCAGAATGAGAAAAAATACACATACAAAGCTTAGTTGTGAGAGATTACTTTTTGGGGGAAAGATGAAAGTTGAACGTATGTAGTACAAGGTTTCCTTGGTAGAATAGCACTCCTCAAAAATGCACGGGCCTCAAACCTTAGAATGTGACCGGATTTGAATACAGGATTTTTATAAGCTAAGGTTACACTGTGTTGAAACCAGCCCTAACTGCAATGACTCCTTTCCTTATATGAAGGCCAGGTGAAGACACACAGGGAAAAATCCCAGATGAACATGGAGCAGAGACTGGAGTGACGCAGCTATAAGCCAGGAATGCCACACATGCCAGGGACCAGCAGACATGAAGCAGAAGTCTGGGAAGGTTTCCCCCAGAGCCTTCAGAGAGCGTGGACCTGCCAACACCTTACTGTCAGACTTGCGGCCTCCAGAGTCTTCTGTGAGAGAATAAGTGTCTGTTGTTTTAAAGATTTATTTTTATTTCTTTCCGACACAGAGAGAGACAGACAGAGAGAGACGGGGGGGGGGGGGGGGGGGG
>PVKE010018598.1:0-29362 GCA_004027555.1 Craseonycteris thonglongyai | reverse complement strand
TGTACATAATTTTTCCTTAATTTTTTTTTTTTTTCTTGCATGGAGAATCGCTATTTTATAAAATGGGAAAACACACAGTAGACCACATGCAACAGGGAACCATATAATGTACACAGCCAAAAAATCAAACAAGACACAAGAACTATGGGCTTAAAAAAGAGTTTGGGAGTGAAAACAAAAGAAAGGATTGAAACCTGGAATGTTTTCTTTGTGAGGTTTCAGAATATAAATTTGTCTAACAAGCCTCTTGATAGTTTTTTAAAAGTTCCCACTTGACCACTTTATGGATTAAGTGTAGAGCTAAAAATAAACCATCATATTATACAAAACTTTGTATATTAGCATACAAAAGGTAACAATTTACTTTTTGTATAAAATATAACCTTTTGATAGTATATTTATTTCACATATGTATAAATATAACCCAAAGAATATGTTTTAAGTATTTCTACCAAAATATTCTTTACAAAAGTTTACAAAACAAGTAATTCATTTGTATTTACAACCTAGCACAGAAAGATTCCGGGCCAGTGTGATGTTGGTATCATGTAAAAGAGCTTGCTTCTAGACACTTTAAAGATTGCGAGAGGACTTTGCAAAACTGTTAAAATGTGTTCTTTTTTAAGCACAGATATTTAAAGATTTAGTTATTAAATGACTTCAGTTAAGTTACATTTGATAATTGAATATGTGTATATCTAACTACAGAGGCTGAAGAGGACTTGCTTTCCTCTGTAATGAGGAAAACGATAGTGATATTTTGCATCCATCCCAAATCAGCGCACATCTTCCCCATTTTACAGATGATTCGTATGTGGGCTCTGAGGTTACATGACTCGACAAAAGCTTGTTCTTTGATACAGTCCTGAGCCCTGAGGGAGAACACCTGGATGTGAAGGGTCCATCTAGCATGTGACAATGAGTCTTCACATGAGGAACAGAAGAATGAATAGATTGCTACTAACAGATCACACTCTACTTTAGCTCTTCACCCAAATGACCTGTTCAAATAAGGGCATTGTGTTTTCTCTCAGTAATGTTTTCCTTCAAACCCTATGAAACCGATTTGTACCCATTCCTACCCGCCATCCCTGGTTCTGATCTTTTGCTTATCTCCAACCAAAACACCGTATCTTCTCATCTCAGTTTGGTCTCCAAACTTCCTTTTCTTACAAATGAGTCTCTAGTCATCAAAATAATCATTTTCACTCAGTTTGGGAATTAGCCAGCAGGTACCTTCACAATAAGCATCACCCCAGATCATTTGTGGCCGAATAAATCTCTTTTATAGCAATGCCCAATGGGTTGATCCCTTTTTTAAATAGTGAAATCTAATATGGACACATGTGCACTAATATTTTAGTATGATTTGGACAGGTCATGACTGTATCTAGGACCTAGAGATGGAGTCAGAAACCGGTTGTGGAAGCCAATAAAGATGGATAGCTCTGCACATATGTTTCATCACTAGACACAGCATCTGACTGAATTATACAGCATGTGGGAAAAGAGAAAAAGTGAGGGGTCAAGCTGGGGGAGAAATTCTATAATTCACTGCATATGCTCTAGGTTCGCTGGCTTTTTGTTAATTAGGATACTGTTTGGTTACTCCAAACAAACCTATAACATTTCAATCTACCCTTGAAGGTTTAGGAAAACTAAATGAAAAGACATAGTAGAAAGATTAAACCACACTTAGATCTATGAGAGCAAATTAAGGAATTTGTTGCTTGTTGCTTGGAACTCATACCTCCACATGACATGGGGTTTAAACAGGCTAAAAGTTCTATTGTTTTCATTTCAGGGAGAAAAGAAGCCTGGGAAGCCTATTTTACACAGCTAATTACACATCAACATCACATTTCTGTTTGGATAAACTGGATACTGTGTCCTGAAGTTTAGACAGGGAAGAGTGATCCCAATGTTTTACTTTCAGGTTTGAGATTTAGAACAAGCATTTGGACCAAAATACTTGCCACTACAGTTACTTTCTGCTTTCCATTTCTAAGCCAAGGTATCTTCCCATAGTCCAACTAGAAGTCCACAGTTGGTCTTTCTAGAGTCCCTATAAAATACTGCCTTTTCGCGCTTGGAGTGGGTGAAATTGTCTCCCTTTTCTCCTTTAGGAGTTGTTTCCCAAGATTTCGTCAAGATTGATGTCTTTCATCCAGTCATCATTACCAGGCTCTGTCTTCAATAAAGAATCAATGAAGTCAGCATCACTGTTTAGGGCAGGGCCCATGTTATCTGTCTGTTGGTTGAGAAAGTCAAAAGCTAAGTCACTGCCATGGTCAGTTCCTTGAAAAGCCCTGGAACTTTGGTTGGGCGAAGCGAAACTGCCAGGTGTCAGGGATGGTGTCTGGCTTATGCCTGTCCTCGACTGGTTCAACCCTGTTCCTGACTGGTTTAAATTAGGCAAAATCTGGGTGCTCAGCTGATTGGGTCTAAGATTCAGACTTCTGAGTGGACCCATGGTTTGGCCATTCAGGGTTTGGCCCATCTGGTTTATGGGTCTCATTTGTAGTGCTGGTGTTAACTGGTTAGGAGGAGCCACGGCCCTCTGTGGGAACTGCTGGCTGCCTACTGCCTGTTGCAATGACTGGTTTGGAGTATAGGCTGTCGGGGTACCTGTTGGGAAGCGGACTCCTGGGGACTTCAGTGCTTCCGGCTGTTTGGTTGTCGCTTCTTGAGAGGCCCAGTTCGGTGCCGTTGTGTTCGATGTGATCATGATGTTGGATGTTCTCTGTGCTGGCATGCTTGCCATCGTATGGGCTAAATTTGGTCTCAGTTGTTGGGAATTGCCAACAGGTCCTGCTCCAAAAGTGGCCACATTATTATTACTATTTGGCCCTAAGGTAGGTGGCCGTGGCATTAGAGGGTTGTTTTGATTTGCTACCAGTTGGTTTGGGTTTCTCTGTTGGGCCAATTGATTCATTCCTGAAGTGACGCTGTACGTGCCAGGTTGATTGCAAGGCAGATTTCCATACATCCCTATGTTCTGAACTGCCGTGGATAACGACGGCATTCTTGTTCCATGGGAAGTAGACAGAAGGCTGGAATTTGGAGTTAAAATGGCATGTGTTGAAACTGGGTTGGCCAAAGTCTGGTTAGAGTTTAAACTCACCGTGGATGAGCCACCTAAGGGAAAAAAAGATCATTAGATTAGTTCATAGCAGTAGCTTATCTCCTCTTTTATAGCACTTTGCCATAGCTATTGAGATCAAACCTATGACCTTGAAAATTATGTCCAGCTCTTCACCTGCATTATCCCTATTAAGGAAGCTGCCACAAAGTGGCTCCAGTGTCCAAAGGTTAAATTACCATCTGTTCAACATCTGGATTTCACTGTAATCCATGCTCCAGGGATTATTTCCATATAAAAAGTCCTTAACTCTAGGAGGTAGAGTTATTATTGTATTGTTACCCACACACCATGATCTACCTTTGCTCATGCCATTGCCCTCTCCCCTGATGCCTTTCTTGCCTCTCTGAACCCTAGCTTTTCTTAAAGGCTCAGGTACACACCCAGGCTCTTTCATTAAGCTTGCCCTGATACTCAAGCCCATTCTCTCCTGTAGCATTTGCTCTTTGCAGTTTGCATTTAGCACTTAGCTTTTGTATTGTATTATATGGAACCTCCAGGTATCTGCCAGTTACAGTAATAGCTGTCAAACAGTGAATGAATGTGGGAGCATCCAGCCATGGGTTGCTGAATAGAGAGGCTCCAGACATCAGATGGTGATTAATCAACACATTAAAATCTTCCTGGCATGGGAAGGTTAAAGGCATCAGGGGAAGACACCTTGAGAGGCAAAAATAAAATGCCAGAAAGACTTTTGATAAAGTGCCTGCTGGATGATAAGCTCCTTGACGGAAAGAAGTTTTGCCTGTTTTGTTTGCTGTCATATTCTCAGAGTCAAGAGGATGGTGCAAAGTCGGTATTCAATTGATAGTGAATAAATGAGTGAATGAATGAGTGAATGAGGAATTGGAACAAAGATCTAACTTGGGGACAAATACTCTCTTAAAGTATTCTTTCTGCAGAGAGGCAAGGAGGCCCAGAAAATCAGAGATACTGAGAAACACAGAACAAGACAGACAAATATCAGAGCAGCAGTGTATGAGGAGAACATGGCTAAATCGGAACCCTCATACATTGCCTACTGCCTGAGGGGTGGGAGCATGGCACACAATCTGAAAGGCCATGCTATTTGTTTCCAAACATGTCCCCAACTGGACTGTCTACCCCTTGAAGGCAGAAGCAATCTCTCTTGTCCCCAGGCTTAGCATAGGCCCTGCCCTGTGTAGGGCAGTGAGTGTTTGATGAAATGGGATCAGAGTCAGGTAGGAGACTTGAATAGTCACTCAGGGTTCACAGACTGCTAATGAGGCTAATTGACATCATCTTGGAGTCTGAAGGTTTCATGAGAAGGAAACTGACACTATGAAAATGCTCTGGGAAAAAAATTTAGAGTTTTTAAACATCATTCCCTCTAGGTGCCCTCTAGTTTAACAAGGTGCTCTGAGAAGTTTTATGAGGAGAGGAGTGTTTTTAAACAACCAGTGTACAGAGAATTTCCATAAAGATCACAAAATATTATTTGCAATTACTATTTAGAAGCTCCTAATATGTGGTAAAAATTGTTCCAAGTACTTTCACACACCATTTCTCGTATTAACATCTGGGCCATGTGATCATTATTGTACTAACAGTAAGATAAAAAATGATAAAGAGTTTGTGCTGTGCTTGTTGCTTGCACAGACTCAGGAAGCACAACGCTCTAGAGTGCTGAATCTTACCCACTTGCAATTCAGCAGTTGGATGCTGAGGATCCCTCCCTTAGGAAAATGCCCACGTGCACTGTGGAAGCGACTTCTAGATGTCTACCAAATAGCCAACATCCTGGTCTTCCTTAGAAACAGAGACTTGATATTTGTAGCAATGTTTCCTGCTGAAAAACCGAATTTCCCAAACTTTCTAGTTGATGAATGGGGGGGAAGGGTGTCCATATGAATAGATTTTGGCAAAGGCAGACATTTTTAGATGAGAGTCCAAGAAACCTATTTTAAAAAGGGAATGTGACTCACCTTTATTGAAGAGTTATTTACAATAGCGAAAATACTATACACACACACGATGGAAATTACTCAGCCACAAAAAGATAAAATAATGCTATTTGTGACTCATAGATAGATCTTGAGGGTATTATGCTAAGTGAAATAAGACAGATGAAAAAGAATAACAACCATATGATTTCACCATATGTGGAATACAAAACAAAAAACTAACAAATGTACTAACAAAACAAAATGAAAACAAACTCATAGACAACAGAAGGGTGATTACCAGAGGGGAAGAGCAAGGGTGGGGATGCGAATTGGGTGAAGGGGTCAAATACATGGTAATGGAAGGAAACTAGACTTTTGGTGACAGGCACACAATAGAGTCAATAGATACCAAATTATGAGGTTGTATACCTGAAATTTATATAATGTTATTAACCAGTGATACTTCAATAAACTTTTTAAAAATCTTTTTTTTTTTTAAAGGGAATCTGACTCATTTTGGAGGTCAGGTTACTTTTTTGCTTCTTCCATTTTGCTCTCTGGAATTTGGATGTGGGGATGGGGTGGTCACAAGCAACACAGGATGGAAGCTACATGCTAAAGAAGGCAGAACAGAAAGACGAAAGAAGCCTGACCCCTGATAACATGGTTGAGCCACCAAACCAGCCTTAGTCAGTTATCCTTGGGATTCTTTTATATGACTGGAAGGAGAAGCCTGGACATCTGCCTCAAATTTTGTGTATGATCTCAAAGGTACAGTAGCTTCTCCCAAACCCACTGATAGGCCATGGTACGAGACGCCAGGTTCCAAAGAAACCCAATTTTGTCTTTCAATTTCCTGAGGGCAGAATCAGTTAGAGAATCCTATTTTTTCCCCAAGGCAAAGTAATCTCAGAAAGTAGAATATCTATGTCTCATTCCTAATTTTAGTGGAGAGATGCAATCTGGTGCATTTGAAAGAGTTTAAATAAAAATTAGTGCAATATATTTATAACTGCACTTAACAGAACCAGAAAATATTAACAAATAGGAGTGTTCACAGCTTCTCCTTCTTTAGAGAATCTTCTTTATGGCTTCCTGGATGGATGAAGGTAAACAGGTAAAGCTGAGAGAACTTGGGAAACTCAAGTACAAGCTTAATTTACATGAGGAAATGAAGACAATTCTGACAGAAGAGACTTGAATTGGTGGTGAATAAGAGAAGGCAGAGACAGATAACTGGCTGGGTTTGGGAGAAGACCTTTTAGAGTTCAGAGAGTGGGAGAAGAAATTTTAAGGTTAGCGCCTGTCACCTACGTTATTAAGGAGCTCTATCAAAAAGTTCTGCTTTGTATTTGAAATGCAATCCGCCCCTGGTATTTTTCAGAGACTTCAGAAAAACTTAATTTGCTTTTTGATTATTTCTTAGTGGCTGGACTATTTGTCTTAGAGACAGGAGCTCAAAGATTGGGCTTTATACAACTTAAACTGTGACTTGGAAAGAAATGTCTGCTAACTTTACACTATCTTGGGAGGAGAATGGTTGAACCTTAGCAGTTAGAAAATACTTAACCCGTTTTGAACTCTCAGAGGTAGTCTGGAGAGCAGTGAAATATGTGACTGTGGGACAAGATTAAGGAGAAACTGATGAGAAGACTAAAAATATTCCAGTTTGGTCTTGATCTAAAAGTTATAATGGAGGTAGTGAGTGGTCTAAGAAAGATGTTACAGTTAAACATGAAATGGGGAAAGGAGGAAATATTAAAAACTGAATAGTTTTCTTCTTTGCACAGTTACAATTTCTATTAATTTTTAAGAACGCTTACCAGAATACTGAGCAGTTGATTGCATATTACCCACATTTCTTCTTTGGTCTTTATAATCTGGGGGTGGCCTTGTCAAATGTCTGTTTATCTGATCTTGTGGAGCAATTTTCTCCTTGAAAACACAAATGAAAGTTGTTATATTCTCACATGTAAAAATTTATAGTTATTCAAAAAAATAAGAATATACAAATTTTGCTGTTATAGTTGCAAATTAAGGACCTTATCAACAGTAGTTTTAATGCAGAGATGAATCCTTTCCATTTCAACAACCTTTCTGCATGGAAGAATAATTTCTACGTCTCCTTAAAACTTAACACGTGTTTTGGGTCTCATACCACTCCCATTTTGTTTACTTTGCAATTAGATTTCTGTGAAGACTAAATTTTGGTGATTTTGGGGTTCATTTTGTAGCACTCCTGATATGCTTTAGTATATGTAATTCTGGTCCCAATGAGTGTAGAAGTCATAGGAAATAGGATTACCAGACAAGATACAGAGACACTTGCACACTCTGTATTTTTATTTGCTAAATATGGCAACTCTAACTAGGAGGAGAAATCAGGAGACAACCTATCAGGTACTGGTATGGGTACTATATGCATATTGTCTCTTTTTTTTTTTTTTCCCCCTCATAAACAACCTGGGAAGGTAGGTATGATTATTCCCACTTCACAGATGAGCAAATGGGAGCTTCCTTAGGCTCATAACTTGCCCAAGATCACACAGTGGTAGAACTGAGTCAAAAAGCCAGGCTCTTCCCTGCCACACAATATGAGGGCCCCTATACTGCTCTGTTCCTGTGGGCCCCATTCTCAAAGCACAGACATTTCCCTGCCTTCAGGAATCATCCACTTTTCAAGTAGGTTCCTTTGGGGGCTAAGAGAGGAGAGAGGGGACATTTTCTGTATATTGTCAAAGACCTCAGAACACACATATTGGGTTTATTACTTGTTGCATTGAGGGAGAACTCATAGCAGGAGGACTAGGGGGTGTCTCAGCAGGAGTGTGATAGAAAGGAGCTATGATAGGAGTTGGCCTTTGAGTGATTTAGGGACAGTCTGAGGGAATGAGGATTTATTCTAGATTGTAAGCTGTCAGAAAGTGAGGTTGATTCTATGATTGAGTAACAAAGTAGCTGTCACTCAGTTAGCAAACAAGGGGTTTTTGGTATTTTGTGAATTTCACAGTGACCTTGTCGGTGTCTGTTTTTAGACAGAATTACGCGCGGCCTTATTTTGTCTCATTTTATCATGGTGTCAGAGTTACCCTGTCTGAGGCTGGTCTCCTGTCCCTTTGTTTATGACCAACAGAGAATAAAATGACCTGCCCGTGAGTGTCCAATCGGTTCTGGACAGCAGGGCTTGCTTTTTTGCTTTGTCAGTATGGAGCAGGACATTTTTAGAATTGCTTTACTGCAACTTTGTCTACACCCTTGAGCAGCCTCCATTTTCAAAGATAAAAATAATTGGCATAGGTAGACAGAGAACAATATAATAATAGATAAGTCAATAAATAGAAAACCTTGTGATGGATAGATGGGTACATTAGATGGAAGCCAAATGTGGACTGCCTAACTTAGAACCCACTGAAACCATGTATTTCTTCCCAGTTTCCCATCAAACTGTCTAAGCAGAATAAATCTATTATAAAGGGGAAAAACAGCCTTAAAACAACAACACACCAAATTTAAATTCTTGTTTCCAGGAAAAAAAGAATTTGAAAGACTCACAGGGTTTTTTGGGTCTCAAGTAATTCATATAAAACACAGTTTTGATGAGCTAAGTGTAAATGAATCAGGAACATATGGATTACATTTCTTTTAAATATGGGTTTACAAATTAAGGGAAAAAGTGGTTGGTGGAACTCTTTGGCTTTATCCAAACCCTAAATGTTTAAGAAACAGCTTGAGATGTTCTGTGAACCCAAATGTGGCAATGTTCAACCATCCCTGTTGTAAACTATTGTGCAAGCTGACAGTTTTGGTTTTTATGCCAAGCATGGGACTTCCTAAAATTTTCTCTTTTTCAAAAGCATTTATTATTGTTTCTTATGTAATTAAGTATTTAAGTATTTCTGCTGTTTATATTTAAAAAACAAAACAACAATAACAGTATTCATGTGTATGGTATGTGTGTGAGAGGACAGAGAGAGAGAGATAAATATCAGACATTTGGTTTTCCATAAGACTAGTTTTCAAATCTTAACTTATTTTTATGTATATTCAGTCTAATTATTGACTCTTTATTCCCCTGAGGGTTAAATTAGGTTGCTTAAAGAGTTAACATATACATCTCTAGAAACTTAAGTTTCTTAAACAACTTGTTCACAAATGAATTCATTAATGGCCTTGTATATGGACTATCATAGAACTGCCACGTTGTCACTTTGTGTAGAAGAGTAGCAAAGACCAGACTCCAACACTGAATAGAGACTGCTTCATTTGCAAGAGAATAACACCCCCATTCGATGCAACTGTAAACTCACAGGGATTCCTGAGATTACTTCTGTGTAACATGAAATTTAACTTCTCAATTTGTCTCATGATAACCCAGTATTCTGGACCTGCAAACCCAATACAGAGATATTTTCTGTTACACTTGTCTGTCCTGCATCAGTTTTACTGTATTAAAATGTGAAATGTGGATAATTCTCAGAGCACCCTAATATTCCTAATGTAAGAACTATTAATAATTCTGTAAAAGCTCAGCATGGTACCCAAAACATGCTGGTAATTATGATGCCCATTGCATCATAATTACACTCCTCTACACTCCTACTACACTCCTCTACTCCTTGTGCCTCATTGGTAGGAGAGAAACAGAGGATAAGGATTACACACTTTCATGAGAAAATGTCTTAATTTAGGCGTCTATCTGGCCTTGCCAACTGACCGGGAAGGACTACAAAGCATATGCTAATGTAAAGTGGTATCAAAGACTGTTTCTTCCTGGATATGCTAAAAAGCTTCAGCACCTCAATGACATCTAAACAAAGAGAAATGTGAATGGTTTATAAAAATCACACGAACAGCAGCCTCGTTCTCATTCAGCTCTCTCGGCTTGTGTCATTGCCCTTTGCACCTGTCCCAAGGGGGACTTCACAGGAGCGGGAGGTGGGGGTGGGGGGATTCAATGGGAGTTAGGCTGGTGTCAGCATAGGACTCTCCTGGATTGTATCCTTGCCTTTAAATTGGAGTGGAAAATGCAGAAATTCAACCCCTCTAAGTTAGAATCAACACATTAGTAGTGTTGTTGGGGAACCAGTAAGTCAGTCTTATATTGTACATTTGTTCTTTCCCTGCCCTTGTTTCTCAGCTACTTAGCTTATAAAGAATAAAAAAAAAAAAAAAAAAAAAGAGGAGGGGCAAGGGGAGAGGACAACCAGGGTTTTCAAAACTCTGATTTATAGAAGAAATCAGATGTGTCACTTTATGATCCAGTCCGTTATTTCCCTGCACCTTATACCTTAGAGCAGTACTCGAGGTCACCGGTAAACTTATTTCTAACTATTGCTTATTGAAAGTCAAATAAATTTATTTCCATTTCTTCTCACATGCTCTGGACTCCAAACTGATCCCATATATCATTTTTTAAAAAACGAAAGTAGGGGAAGCTGGGATGGCTCAGAGGGTTAAGTGCTCACTTCGCAGCCCCAGGGTCCAAGGATCGAATCCCAGTCCCAGCCTGTGCAGGCATACATGCTGAACTGGGTGTGCTTCCCATGCAGGAGGCCTCCAGTTTGGTTCTCGCCCTCCTGCTTTGGCCCCTGGCTCCAGGGGGTGTGCCTCCCAAGCAGGAGGCCCTCAGCCCAGTTCCAGCCCTGAGCAGCTCCCGCCCACCTACGTGGAAAGGAACCATGTCATAGCTGATGATGCACAATTATGGAGACTGCTCTGACCCCTCCCCTTTCTCTCTGTCTCTATCAAAAACAATAAAATAAATCTTAAAAAAAACCTCAAAAGTAATTGTTATATTACTACAGATACTTTTCATTATGTATTAAATATTTCATGACACAATCTCAAGCTAACCAACAAATACACACATAAGTTGCACCTTTGGGTCTCTGGACCACGTTCCTCCTAGTATAGTGGACCTCATGTACTCTATCCATCAGAATCCTATAGTCCTTCAAAAGTCACAGTCAAATTTTACCTCTTCTGGGAGAGTGTCCCCAATCTCTCCAGGCTGGATTTTATCCTTTCCTTCATTACATTTTCCCTTACTATGTTTACACCTTTATTATAATACAAATCTGAATCTAGTACTGCCTTGTTTAAAATCCTTACCACCCTGCCATGGGCTTAGTCTTCTGGCCCGTCACCTCTGGGCTCCCTGCCTATCACTTCCCTGTCCTTGTGAGCCTTCTAGGTCTTAGCTGACGTAACATGCAGTGTACTTAATGGTCTCTGAGTCTTTGAAGATGCTGGTTCTTCTGGATCTCATCTCCCCTCTCCCCCACTCTTCACCTCTCATCTCCTACTTCATCTTCAGATATTCAGTAGGTAGAACTTCCTCTCTGGAACCATTTCTAGTAGTTCCCACATCATAGCATTTGACTACATGCATTATAGTTGCCTATTTGTTTGCTATCCTCAGTGGGCTCTAAGCTCCTTAAGGACAAAGGCTGGATCTGACTTGTTTATGACTATATTCCTATTTTAAATTAATAAATATTTATGAAATGCACTATCCAGCTCACCACACCCTAGATTTCTGACTCTTCAGTGCAAAGCTCCTTGAGTATAACAATTTTTAATTATTTTATTTTATTTTTTCTTTTCTGGGTATTTTGGCTCTGTCAACCTAAAGATGGTTAACTTTGTCCCTTTCCTCTTTCATTTGGTCAAATAATCTGAAAGCAGAGAATGAAGCTTGGAGATAGGACCGTGGTCTTAGGAAGCAGGAAGGGTTTGGATCAGTTGTTGAGTATATGAGTATGTCTGAGACTACAGAAGTGATGAACAGATGAGTATTGAAGCAGGGAAATGCTGGGGTATTGTGTAAGAAATAATGGCCTTGCCTTTCTTTAAGGCCACTTCAATATGAAGAGAGTAGGAAATATGATTTTTAGTTTCCTTAAAAAATAGCCCCATTCTGAGATGCTTTGTTTTTGATGCCAAATCATAAGTTTTGAAACTCCACGCTGGCTTTTAAAACTCTTTGATCTCTAAAATCATTTTGCATATGTGTGTTGATTAGAGTTCTGTCCACTATTTCTGCCCCTCAGGGCTGTGGGACTATGCTGGGTGTTCCTTGGCCTGGTTCAAATGCCCGTGTTGGTGGTTCTAAGCATTGCTGGGCTGTGCAGGGTTAGCTGAGGTGCTGTGCATTCCAGCTGTCCAGCAGCTGGTAAATCAAGTTTTCTTTTTCTTTATTTTTTTTTCTTTCCTTTGCAGCACTTCGCATGTATAGAATTAGCTTCTCTTACAGCCAGCACACCCTTGTTGTGGGCCCATAAGTAGAGAAAAGCGCAGTAACTAGAAATGGAAGCTAATGAATTTCCTCTGTTGGACCCACAGGTCCACGCAGTAGAAATTAGGACAGAGCTTTACCGCATCGACCAGCATCTGCTGTTGGAGAAGGAGTTGCTGCTTCTGTTCCATGATCTGCCTCTGTAGACTCTGCTTCTTTCCCATCAATTGCTGATTCAACAGAGATGGCTGCGAGTTCATGTAACCGCTTCCAGTGTTTGGATTTGAGCAGGGGTTGGGACTTGGACTGGGGCCTGCGTTCTGGCCTACCACAGAGTGTTGATCCTAAAGAAGAGAAAGTAGGGGGGAAAAGCTACTGTGAATTAAATGAAGAAAAATGTAGCACACGATCATAAGCTTAGATTCCGAACATTTTTCATCTTGTGGAGATCAAACATGGTTCCTGGGTTGGAGATCAGAGAATTGCTTCTCAAGTGTAGAAGCAATAATTGCATATCACAGCAAGCAAAGCAGCTGGCTTAATGGCATTAGGACACCAGAAAAGCTCCCACATCACTCTGATGGTGGGACCTTCACATTCCAGAAGGTGTTTACGAAACCTCAGAGAAAACTACCATAAAAACATACGGCAAACCTCTCAGTTGCTTAGAAACAAACACATCATAAAGAAATAAGTTTTTCCTTTTCCCTAAAGTTAGCACATATCAATGCTAACCCTGCAATAAAAATTAGATTTCAAATGTATGTGTTTAAAAGTCCAGTAACCACTTTGAATAGGAAGGGCCTAGTTTTCTATGATAAGGCAGGAAGACCTGTGATTTGTGTTTCATAAACACTTGGGAACTTGAAAGGAACTTCATTTTTTAGAGACTTGTTCATTTTGTTTCCTGGGTCAGTTTGTCAAAACTCTAAGTGCTTAATCATCCAACCAACTAACAATGAGAAAATATTGATTAAAAACTCACGTCGTATATTAGATAATATTGGATGTTGCTGAAGTGCGATTTAAATTTGAAGTTTCTACCAGTCTTTAGGCATTGACAGATCAGGACCCTGCTGGGCAGACAGCTAAACCCAACCAAATATTTTCATTAATTCCCAATGATGTGCTCTGAATTGAGCTGTTACACCATTGAGGTTATAAGAAAGCTAGAAGACATCATCCTCACCTTGGAGAATTTATCACCTAATTAAAATGACATACATGTACAAGAAAATATAGAATCCAGTTTTTGATGATATGATACAAGTACTAAGTCAAAGACCTTGGATGATATTCATTTGGGAAGCAGATGCCCTGGCCTTGCTCTAGAAATTCTGAGGCTATGGGTCAGCTACCTGCTCAGGTGATTCTAGTGCTCACTGGCCCAGAGAATGCACTTTTAGAAACACTAGATATACAGGAGCCACAAAATTCCACTCTCATTCCCCAATTGGACAGCATGAGGTTACAAGAGATTAAACTGATAATGCAATTCTCACGATGCCTGATAAGTAGCAGGAGGTACTACACTTTTGGAAAGTCTCTTCCTTTCATCTCCTTCTCTTTCTTTCATTTTCTGCTAAGTTAAAAAAAAAAAAAGAAAGAAAGAAAGAAAAACAAAAGACACTAGTACAAAGCCTGGGGGATGTAGAAAGCATGGCCTTGATTTAATAACCCCTGGGGTTACCAGGCTCACCAACTTCCTCAAAAGCAGAGATACAAAATCCTCTTAAGATTGGTCCACACCCGGAGGCTTTTCACAGGCCAGTGACTGTGTTCAGTGTTTCCCATGATTTATCTCATTTACTCCTCCCAACAAAACAATGAGCAAGAACTATCATAGTATTATCATCCCAATTTTGCAAATGCAGAACCTCAGCTCAGAGAGAACTCCAGTTCTGTCACTATCTTCTCTCATCTCTCAGCTGAGATAAGCTTCAAGGAGAAAGATTTTCACACTTGAAACCTGTGGCAACCCATCTGTCCATGAAGCAAATGTTAATGGAGCGCCATCCCCTAGGGGTGGGCGAATGTAGACGGGAGTATGATGGGAAATAAAGGCAGGGGTGTAGACACTGGGAGGGGAACATTGTCCTCACCAGTTAATTAAAAATAAAGGCAGGCCGTCTCTGAGGTAGGGACATTCTCTGAGCAGCTAAAAGGAACCATCTTCTAACACATCTGCACCCTGTATAACCAGTCAGTTCTCGCCACTTTCAGTCCATCATAGTTTTGGGGAAAGATTTCATCACATGTCCTAAAAGCCACTAGGCGTGAGGGCCTGGAGACAAGTACTGAATGCCATTAACTAGCAGGTGAAGATCTGTGGGCCGGGGTTCTCCTGGAAGACACATGGAGAAGGAGATACATGGAAGACTGAATGTTGACCCTCTGGTCTACCCACATAAATGAGAGGCAAGCAGAGCGCTTGTCGGGAAGAAGCGGTGGGGTCAGAGACGTGTAAAGAGAACCAGAGGCCATATTGCAGAGATGAAGGTGAGAGACAACATGTGGAGGCAGTAGTTGGCTCTCCACTCTCCACTTCCACCAAATAGAAATCGTCTGCTCTTTTCTATGAGATAATTTGGAGTTTAAGACAGTGTGAAAACAGGATTTTGTGTTTAAAAAATGTAGTTGACAACCATAGGTAGACAAATTCACTTTTCTTTTCAGGCTTCTTTGCACGAGACCATGAGCTCTGGGGACATGACTGAGTGATTTATGTCCCAGTTGGGGGTCTGAATAGCTGTGTGATCTGAGAGAAGTTAATTCACCTTCTTCAGCCTCAATTTCCTTATCTGTCAAAGGGGAACAATGGTGCTGACATCACAGCATCCCTGTGAGAATCAGAGGAGATAATACAATGCCCCAAATATTCAGCACCTAGTAAGCACTTAATAAATGATAGCTGCTCATAATTGTTAAAGTTATTTCAACACACAGAAGCAAGAGGCTGTTTGTTGCAAAACAAGGGAGACAGGTCTTGCAAATTGCAGAAATCTGTTTTAGGTGTCAACTCTATCAGAAATGTGGTGGTGTCAGTTACACGGTAGAATGTGAGCCGCCTGTAGACTCAGGGAGATGTCAGAGGTGGGATAATTGTCATTCGCTGTTGAGCTGTCTTTTGTAGTGTGCTTTTTCCATTTGGGTTAGGGGAGAAGCTCAGGGCCCTGATACTTTGTTCTTCATAATGCTGTTTTTTATTTCGTAACCTTCAATTATTAAGAGAACTGCCAATATAAATTTACTAAGTGTTGTGCCTTAATTTCCTCACTTGTAAGATGGAGCTAATTCTATTAATGACAGTAAATCAGACAAGATGAAATTTAGAGCAATTCCAGGCACTTAGTAGGTGCTTGATAAATTTGAACAATTAATATGTTTCTTCCTAATTTTTGTATTATTTTGTATATCACAGATGGTTCAGAAATAAATATCTCTGAGAGAGCTGATGCCATAAGTGTACTTGGATTGCAGGTATGCTATGTTTGGCTCCCATCATGTTTTGAATATAGGTTGGCCCTTGGCTCTCCAGTTGGCCACAGTCTCCGCTCTTCCCAACTTCATTGTATCTACCCACTTTTCTCATTACTGTTCCACGCTTGGCCCACGTAAGCATTAGAAGTTTCGATCTCTGGCTTATAGTTTACCGGGGAATCTAAGAAACAGACATCACCTCCCCACATATGCACTCACTCAAAGTTAGTACAGGGAAAAGTAAAGCATAATAATTTCCATTAGGTGATATGATACCTACTAGAGCCTTAGAATTAAAACACAGATCTCCTAATGGTCAATCTAGTCATGCATGTATTCGTTCATCATCCATTAATGAATCTGATAAGTTTTACTGAATATCTAATATGTGCTAGGCCGTTTTCTATTCTTTTTTTTTGTTGAAATTACAAAAGTAATTAGGGGAAAAGTGAAGAGAAAAAAAAGAGTGCTCAATGTTGGTAAAATTAACAAATTTCATCAACATGATTTCCAATGAAATCTGGAAAACCACACTCCTCTAAGATTTATAAAAGATCTGCATGCCAAGAAAATGTAAACTATATCTTTCTCTTTAATACAACAGATGGACTGTGCTAAATCTAGTTTAGTCTTTCACAATACCATAGATATAAAAATAAGAGATTAGCTGAAAGTTTGTATTGATTTTTAAACCTTGTAGCTTCTAGCCCCTGGGCCTTCCCATGTACTCTCTACCATACACATTCTTTCAATTCATGACTGAAGTAACATTTGGCTGCTGCTACATTTTTTTGCCCTTATATTAGCTATGAAACACGAAACACCTCCTTACACAGGCTTGTTGTCATTGCCCAAGATGTTGTGCAAACTTTAGTACATACAATATTTTGAAAGAAAAATATGCTCTGAACTGATGGCTTTGATTTCTATATTCAGCCTCATTCTTTGCCTTACACTCAGCCCGTGTTGAACTTGACTTAATAGAATTCATCTGGTTTCCTCTCAACACTCATTTACTACTCAGGAGCTTGTGAAGGAGGCAGTAAAAATGGCACCTCCTCAGCTGTGTGTGTGTGTGTGTGTGTGTGTGTGTGTGTGTGTGTGTGTGTGAATGAATTAGGTATATCCACTGATAGAATGTTTAATATGACAGAAAACTCACTTTTCTAGAGAAACCGGAGTTAAATATTGATTCAGCAGCACATAATAGCCACATGACTGGTTCAAATAGCAAACTTGCAGGATCTTTCATTTTATGTGCATGTTTTATTTATTTATTTTTTGCTGCTACCACTAGAATTATAGTATTTGATGCTAATCTACAAAGTAGATTTCTGGTCCGATCCATCTAGGGTTTAGTATAAATTCACATTTAATATGTACTTATAGTTTTCCACATCTATGTGAGCATGTGTATGTGTGTCTATATTTAAATTTTTAAGTTCTTCTATAGTATTAGCTGAGCCACCAAGTTAGAGTAGTATGCCAGTTTTTAAATAGGCTTAAATCTTCTTGATCCTTGTTTAAATCCAATGCAGGACTGCTAGACCAATGAAAGATGTCTGTGTTCTTTTAATAAAATTCTGCCAATAATCAAGTTATGTTTTCAGAATTATCTTTACACTTATTCATTCATTCAACAAACATTTGCTGAGCATTTACTTGGCAGTGTGCATTCTTTTTAAAAAAATATATTTTTATTTATTTATTTATTTTTGACAGAGAGAGAGAGAGAGAGAGAGAGAGAGAGAGAGAGACAGACACAGAGAGAGAACTGAACTGGGGGAGCTCCCAGTTGAGCATATGGGTCCGCACGGGCTGGGGCCGGGATTTGATCCTCGGTCCCCGGCGCTGAATGTGAGCGCTTAACCCACTGAGCCATCCCGGCTTCCCTTAGTGTGCATTCTTATAGGGCTTGGGGAAACTGGAACAGGTTGTCTATACTTTCAAATGTTCCAACTGGACTGATGGGAAATTTATCTTCCAGAATGGCCTCAAGGATGTTAGAAGACGATTTGGTAAATCAGGTACATGATGACCAAACCTTTTAGCTGGAGGCAATCGAAGTATATTCACTAGTAAACAGCAGTGTGTAAAGTTGATAATGTTGATAGAAAGCTGGATGCATGTTTTAATGCAGAGTCTCCAGCCCCAGGGCAAGAGACTGGCCTATTAGGAACTGGGCTGCACAGTAGGAGGCAAACTGCTGGCCAGTGAACAAAGCTTCAGCTGTATTTTCAGCTGCCCCATTGCCTGCATTACTGCCTGAGCTCCACCTCTTGTCAGATCAGAGGTGGCCTTAGATTTTCCTAGTAGCTTGAACCCTATCGTGAACTGCACACGTGAGGGATCTAGGTTGTGGCTCCTTATGAGAATCTAATGCCTGATGATCTGAGGTGGAGCTGAGGTGGTGATGCTAGTGCTGGGAAGCGGCTCCAAATACAGATTAACTTTATTACAATGTAATAATAATAGAAATAATAAAAAAATAATAAAAAATGAAACCACAAAAATAATAATAGAAATAAAGTGCACAATAGATGTAATGCGCTTGAATCATCCCTAAACCAACCTCCCCTCCCTGTCTGGTGTCTTCCACGAAATCAGTCTCTGGTGCCAAGAAGGTTGGGGACTACTCTTTTAATGCATGGAAAATATGATAAAAGAATGGTTTCTCAAATTTGTTACTTCGTTGACCTAATATCATGTCCTTGGACCACACGTGAAGTGTTCACACAATCAAATTGCAAACTAAGTCTACAAAACCTGACAGAAAATTCAGGGAACACTTGAACTCTTAAGATTTATTTATTTATTTATTTATTTATTTATTTATTTATTTATTTATTTATTTATTTATTGTTTTTGACAGAGAGAGAGAGAGAGTGACAGAGAGAGAACCGAACTGGGGTAACTCCCCAGTTCAGCATATGGGTCTGCACGGGCCGGGGCCGGGATTCGATCCTCAGTCCCCTGCGCTGCAAAGTGAGCGCTTAACCCACTGAGCCATCCCGGCTTCCCCATACTTGAACTCTTTATACAAGTACCCTTTTCATTAGAGGACAAATGACTTTTCCTCCCTGTTATTACTATATTTCTCTTAAAGACAGTTTGAGGTCCTTTTGAAAAGATGTCCAAGTTTAAAAATTAGAAGTAAACCCCACTATTCTAGTCTGAACAGAAAATTCACCAATATTCTGATTTTTTGTTTTTTTTTTTTAATTTCAGAAATAAATATTTAAAAAACATATGTGTGAAGATAATCTTATAAATCTCAATAAATAAACACCAGAATGTATACCAGTCCTGGTCCCTGGGTCTTATTTTGATAAAATAACTCTTGTGGTCAATATATGAGAGATCTTTATAAAAAAACGTTAACTAATAAAAATGCTGGGGGTACCTGTTTCTTTTATTCTAATGAAATGCGAGGGCTCTGTTGAGCAGGATTGATTTCAGCAAAAGATAGAATGGGGTCCAATGAGACATGCCTTAAAGCAGCAAACAAACAGGTTCTTGGTTTCATGGGAGTGTGATGAAATATTAAGACTCATTGAATTCAGTTAGTTTTACTGTGAAAGCAGTTCTGTGGGCTGATCAGTGACACAGTAAATTTCAACAAGCAAGCCAAGTTATCAGGCAGGTTTTGTTCTCTTAATATTAAAAAAAAAGAACTCTAAAAAATATTTATGTTGTTCTGGGCATCTGGGCAAAATAGTTCTCTGTTTCTTTTCACTTGTTTTAGAAGGGGGCTAAATAATGATCTTCCCCCCACCACAAAAACGAAGTAAGTTGGGATTTGTGAGAATATTTTGGCATGAGATGACGGCCCTTTCTTTTTCTTGGCTTCTAGAGCTAGGCATCTGCAATTTGCAAAACAAATTCAAGATAAAGTTCCCAGCTGGGCAAGTTGGTACAGTAGATCTCACAAATGGGTTTGCTATTCAATCAATCTTTCTTTTTTCTCCCTTCTCTCTTTCCTTCTTTTCCTCTTCTTTCCCTGTCTCAGTGAACTGACTGCTCAACTGTTCGTCCAGGCCATTCATCTTCCGAACTGTCTACTTACAAAGCCATTTATTTATCTCTATGCCTGAGAAACAAGTTGCCTTAACTGTTTCAGGGTCCATACAAGCTGGCAGGCCCAGCTTGTAAGTTATTTATTTGGAGCATGGAGAGTGAGGTGGCTGTGGTTGGCTAAAATAGTACAACAGTTCTTGTTTGACACAAACAAGAATGACAACAAAACAATGATCAGGAAATCATCCAGGAAACAACTTTTAAACAGAAAGACTGAAGGGATAAAACACTGCTATCTCATGTTGCCAGTCTTTTATTTCAAGGGTCAGGAAAGTATGGTATGACTGGTCAAGTCCAGCTTGCCACCTTTTTTGGTTAATAAAATTTTATTGGAACATAGCCATACACGTTCATTCACGTGTCATCTATGGCTATACTACAACAACAGAGTTGAATAGCTCTGGCCCACAGACAGAGACCTATGGCTTACAAAGCCGAAAATATTTACTACCTGGTCTTTTTTTTGTGTGTCTTTTTTATTTATTAATTTTTATTTTTTTATTTTGACAGAGAGAGATAGAGAGACAGAGACAGAGAGAGAACTGAACTGGGGGAGCTCCCAGTTCAGCATACGGTTCCGCACGGGCCTGGGTCGGGATTCGATCCTCGGTCCCTGGTGCTGCAAAGTGAGCACTTAACCCACTGAGCCATCCCAGCTTCCCCTTACCTGGTCTTTATGGGAAAAAATGTGCTGAGCCTTGCTCTCTTTGGCTGTACTAGCAAAGTAATGCTAAGTACTTTGGTCTTTTTTTTTTTTTTTTTACATTAAATTGATAAAATGCCTTAGAGGAAGAACCTAGCAATACTTGGAAGGAATTGGCAAGTTGGAAATGAAAAATATCGATCATGAGATCTGTGTACAATCGCCCTACACTCCAGCCACTATTACAAATAGCAGAACTGAAAAGCAACTTACAGATCTTACATTCAACTTCATTTCACAGATGAAGGCACTACCCAGGAAAGTTAAGGAATTGACACACACAAGGTCACACACCTAACTAAAAGATAAACACAGATCAAAATCCAGGAAAACGTATTAAAGAGAAATGAATGGAATAAAATCTATTTGCTTGAGAGAATTGTAGCTTGTCTGCTAGAACTGGCTTGTTGAGGGTGAGCAGCGAGGGGAGACATTGAAAGATGGAGTATTCAGACACAGGAGTGTGTATTTGAATTAGTATTTTTCTTTGTCCTTTGCAATTATAAACTGTAGCTGCTTTTCCCTTGTATTTAACAAGGCACTTTTCTTTGCTTGCTCAGAATCTCCTCCTCCACCCTGCAAGGAAACCCTGATCATATGTTTATAATGTTTGGTTCAAATGATTAGAATGAGTTTTGTGGTCACTGTAGAGTTTATCTTTCAGATGTTACCTAATTTACAACTCACCAGGACACTGCGTCTATTTTTAGCCTCTGGGGTGGACACTTATTATGGGTTGGCACAGAACAGTTCCATGGGCGAGCAAGCAGCACTTCAGTGGGAGAGTGGCCAGGAACAAAACGTCAGTGGGTCAGGGTGGAGTGGGAAGAGTTTGGTAACTCAGGGGAAGGAATGAGAAATTTTTCTTAAAAGAGAAGCTCTTCGGCATTAGAAGGGCTCTTTGTTTGCGACCTGAAATTTCTGTTCTGTAAGTTAGCTTTTAGCTTTCTGTCCCTAGAACAATAGTTTCAAACTGTTCTTCAGATAACTGTGACTTTTGAGGATTTCACAAAGCTATGTGTTCTGTGTCTCCCCCCATCCCCTTAAGTACACTTACAAGGAACACATTTTGTCTACAGTTCCAGGGAGTTTATAAGATTTCTAAACATCCACAAACCATTCATGCATAGGCCTTACAACTCTAACCCCTACTCTCAAAGGTTAGTGTTTATGGAAGTAATGAAATGATTTCACCTTGGATATATCCTCTATATAGCACTCCCAGCTTAAGACCATCCAAGGGTGGTAACATAAAGCTCTCCATGATTTGGCTTCTTTTCTTCACTCTATGCTATAGTGCTTAAACGACCTGCAATTCTCCAAATTCAGAGTTCTTTTTCTTCTCCATATTTTTGCATACGCTCACATCCTCTCTGCCTACAATATGTTTCCCGTGACCCTTCCTACCAAGAGAACACCACTGTTTCTAGGCTCAGCTCCAATGTCACTTTTTCAGGAAGTCTTCTCCGAGCTCACCAGGCCCTTCTTTAACACCTGAAATTGGCCCCTGAGGTAGCATTCCTCACTCTACATTACAAGTGTTTTTTTGCTTATCTCTATCTGTCACTATAAATGCTTAGAAGGCTGTGACATTTGTCATGACATTCCCAGGGTTCAACAGACTCTCCCATAAGTGGTTCTTGTATAAATAAGTGCATGAATAAGTGAAAAAGCAGTTTGAAGCAGAAAATGGGACAGAGCTTCAAGCTGTAAGGCACATGGGGCAAAAATGCTAGCTCTCTTCAAAGGCAAGTGGAAAGCCAAGGTAGGAGGGCAGGACCAAGGTTAACCAGCATCGTTAACTCCAGTGCTGTGTCTATGGGTATGCCACCCAAGAAGGGCTCATAGCATAAAGGATGTTTTAGGAAGAAAAGGAATTAGTGGTGAGTGATGACGAAGAAGATGATGATGATGATGATGACGATCATGATGATGTGCATATGCCTTGGAAGGCATATAGATGGTGTATGTTTCCTACTAACGCTTATCATTTTTTGAGAGATGCGTACCTGGGTCATGTGCTGAGTGCTTGGCATTTATTATTTCATTTAATCTCTGTTTGAATTATTATTCCCATTTTAAAGGTGAGGAGATAGAAGTTAAGAAATTTCTCTCTCTCTCTTTTTTTTTTTTTACACGTATGCCCCTTTCTCATCTGCCCGAGAATACTCACCAGTGACATTTGTGTCTCTAGCACTTACCCAGAGATCACTTGCAATTACAATCCTAAACTTACACCCAAATTATTAAATATTGATTATATACATTTCTGTTACATTAGGATAAGAGACAAGTTCTGTTCAGAAATAACTCCAAGAACAGTTTTTATATTTATCTTCACATTGAAAACAAGTCAGATATGCTTCAGTCCCAAAGAGCATGTTTATGTAAAATTAAATGAATGTGGCAAGTAAATGGGAAAAGAGTTAAAATGGAAAGTACCATAAAGAGTTAGTAAAACAAGGTAATAGGCAAAACATTTTTTAAATATTTTTCTGTTCTAAAAGCAACTTGAGTGGGTGAGTAGCAATAGTGAAAGGTAGACTCTGACATCAGATAGAACTGAGTTCAAATGCCAAATTTGATTTTTCCAAAAAATCAAAATTTGGGGGTAATAATAATACCTCAAGGGGGCAGGGGTTGTTAAGAATAAATAATATCAAATAATTGAAGTGCTTAGTATAGCAGTACCTGGCATGCAATTGGCTTGCCATACATATTAATATCTCCTCTTAAGTCAATTTGATATTTACTGAGTATATATACTAAGGCACTGGAGTAAATAATGTACACATTATGATGATCAGACAGTGAGGTAGCATGATGTTTCTAATAATAATACCAGCAATAAATCAACAAGATGTGCTCAGTTCCATGAACTTAGCAATGGTTAAGCATTATCGCCACACAACTAAACCAAGATTAAAAAATTGTGTTGAAGAATAATTTTCTCTTTTGTTGAGTTTATTCTATGAATTGTGTTGATATTCATCTCTTCTCTCTTTGGTATAGTATGTCACTTATATTAGGTTTATAACTACTTCTTACAAAAGCATTAATTTCAAACAGACATGGATTAAGAACTAGTTTCATATCGTAAAATTATGTTATTCCTCCGGAAATGTTTGGAAGGTATTATGGTTTTAGATGGAGTAAATTATCAACATTTTCTGTTCTCATTAAAAGTAAAGACTATCCAGTAAACAAGAAGTAATAGAGAAGAGAGAAAGAATAAATTATATTATGGGTTAAAAAGGAAATGAATCGCTTTCTAAGGGTTGGTTCTTAAATCAAAATGATGTCCAAACATGCAACAAATCTAGAGTTAAAAAAAAAAAAAATTGATATCCAAAAGTGGCTTCTAATACCTTGAAAAGAATATAAGATTTTTGTCTTTAGAAATAAAAAAAGAAAAAAAATCAACATGGAATTTTGATTCCGGGATTTGACTTTAATAAAAATTGTATAGACTGCTTTTAACTTATCTCTTTAAAATAAAGAAGTGAGAAATCTAAGAAAATTCTTACCTATCTCATGTGCTATCTGACAAAATACTATAAGGATGAAAAATGTAGCCTTTATAGTCAGAATGCAAGCTTAAATATTTCCTCCTATACTGACTAATTGTTCTTGGTCGAGTTATGAAAGTCTCTCTGCCTAGTTTCTGATCTATTAACTACGGGGTAAATAATAGTGCTTCCTCATATGGTTGCTATATATCCTAAGTAAGATTATGTTGGTAAACATGTGGCAATCTCTGGTTTACAGGAAGCATAAAAGAAAAGCAAACATTTATTTGGAACTGCTATTTCCTTGGACAGTTTTTACTTCTTACTTACACACTATGACATTATTTCATTAATTCTTCTAGGAATCTGTTTCATGTGACCTGTGAACCTTGTTAATTTTTCAGTCTTCTCTTTTAACCTTGCTAGTCCTCACTTTCTCCAATTTTAAAATATGGAAGTCAGATTATAATCTCTAAATTCCACTCTCATGCTAGAATAGTTGAAATTTCATTTTTATTGAATTATGCTAACAGTAAGTACCATTGTAATGCAATATTAATTTGATTTCATTTTTTTTCTACTGACTCTCAAATGCAGCTTAACAGCATGATATGCAATAGTTTTGCCACTATAATAAATAAATATTGGATTCAGTTTTGGGTATGGGGAGTGGGGAATCAAATTGTTTATCCTTTTTGAAGTGACTGAGGGAAATAAATTGAGGTTTGTGGATGGAACTGATGAGAATATGTATTAAACTGTATTCTGTTCATATACTTCAATGTGGAAGGCTCAATGTAGAACTATAATGCTCTGATAATAACATCTGACTTTTCTGAATTGATTATGTAAAAAGATCAATACTTTTCCTGGTTCTATAAAAAAAAATCTATTAAATATTTTGCTAGAGGTAATTTTCATATTTTTTAATGTTATTTTTCACTAAAGTATACAAAATGTATAAACCTACAAAGCAGCTTATACATTCTGACATATTTCCTCTTAGGAGAAATGAGGAAATATCTTGGTTATTGCAGATTGTGTAAAAGTCATGGAAATCTAGATGCACTGATAACAGTGAACTGACTGTGGTCAATTTTTTCAAATGAGCCCATATACTCTAATGTGACATGATTAGGTATTTTTGAAGGTATTATTATAATGACCACAAAGGACATTAAAAAAGAGCCATCTGTTCTCTGTTAAATGTAGCCCTGAAGTCTCTCTTGAATTAACAAAGCAAGCCACTAAATACTTCAGTGGGACTTCAAAAAAGCTGAATTCTCCCTAAGAATCACTAAGGGATGAACTTCAAAGATTAGAGGTTTCACTTGGATCAATTCCCAGAAAATCAGGTTATTTACCAAATCTTATTTATGCAAACTATACAAACATGTCTTGATCTGCAGTGTACCCAAATAATGGTTTAGAAAAACGACAACGTTAAATGAAAAATCTTATGGCAGAGAAGAACGAGGAAGGTCAACTTTCTTTGGTCTGATTATGTTGTCTGTTTATATTGATCAAATTCACTGTACAACTATTTCCAGATCTGCTGTGATAGCTATAAATCTAGAAAGTATCAATTTTTTTTTAAATCTATTCTGTTGAATAAGATTAGGATGTATTATACACACACACACACACAAACACACACACACGTATTTTAGATTCTCTGTTTCTGTTTGGAATTACAAAATGGAATACTGTCTAAATTATTTTTAGATGTCAGCCACTTTTAAAGACACTTTTTCCTCTGCAATGATTTCTAGTATAACTTTGGGTTCACAAGCTAAGTTTTTTCATTAAGTCATCTGAATAGAGAATTCAGAATGAGGTGTTTATCTTGGCACCTGTCCAACATAGGCGACTGGAATTACCTGAGTCCTAATCATATCTTGTATTTATTGTTGTTATAGAATATATTAATTATTTACTTAACATGTATGTTTTCCCTTACCACAATATTATTACTTTAAGAAAATAGATTGTTTTATTTATCTATGCATTCCAACTACTACACATAGCCTTACATAAAATAGATATGCAGTACATATTTGTTGTTAAATAAATAATAAATAAGTAATTATATGAAAATTAGATAAATGTCATTTATATCATGATTTATAATTAGGTATTATTCAGAAAATAAGATGTATATCAAAACATTTCAGTGAAATGACAAATATAGATATCAAATGCCTTACTTGGGTATATTTATTATTATTTGTGAATTCAAGATACCATACAAATCTTTTTGCTTATAATTAAAACCTTGAACTTAAATTTAGCGCATACAGAATTATGTGAACTTTTAACCTCTTTTTTTCCAGCAGTTTGGGTAGGTTGATTATACTGGATTCTGTTACTGGTAACTGGAAACAGATCCTTGATTTGAACATAACTGTCCAGTGATTTTTTCAATTGGGTAAACATTTGTGGCTTATATTCCTGACTGCTGATCAGGAGAGAATGCATGAAGGGAGACCAATATATTGTACAGTCACCAATGTTTACATTGTTTTGTACTTTCCAGTTCCATGCGGTACTTCTTAAAAAAAGGATATACATCTGGGACTGTAACAGCTCTTCAGCTGCTGGCTGGATCCAAATAACAGTTCATTTAGTATGTATCTGAGCATTTCCACACATTTAAACCAAAACTGTGACTAAATCTGAGCCAATTGGGTTCCCTTTATAATTTGAAAATACTGTTATCTGGCCATCCACATGAGAAAACAAAAACCACAAAAATAATTTTATAAATTTCTATCTTGTTCGCCAACTTAACAGAACTTGGGCCAAGTTTGTGAAATACCACAACACTGAATATCTCAGAAATGTGAAACCAGTCAAGTATGTTCTTTGCCTCCACATTACCAAACAATTGGCTCGAAAAAGTTATTTAACTAAGTTAACTGAATCGACAAGTTGTTTTTGTATTAGTAAGACATAGCTTGATTATCTTATCCAAGCACATGATTTACCTGATAGGTTTTTAGCTGGAGTTTGTAATTTTATTTTATTTCATTTTTATCACACAAAAAAGACTTATTTGGGAAAAGAAAAAGGGTTGCAATCCAGTGCACGTAGATGTGGCAACCCACATGTATACTGTGGCCCACATGCCAAGAAGGAGGAGAATTTTTTGAAGTTCATCCTATTTATCTAATCCTTGTCAGGCCTTGACTTCAGTTTTCTCCTTTAGAAGCAGCTATATTGACACCACTGAGATTCTAGCATCATTTCTAAAAGTTCCTTTCTTGAAGGCATTGGGCAAGCTTTAGGGTCCATTGTATAAAGGTGCTTAGTAAATATTTTGAGAGTTAATTAAGCTAAAGTATTTTGAACTCTTTAGAAACAGAATAACATTGTTAGAGGTAATGTCAATGTGCAACTGACTAAGCTACACAGATTGAATGAAAGGAAGGATGATTCAGTTTCTGTAAAGTAAATACATACCACTAATGCTGACAACAGCCATTTTCACAGATACCAGTCTTTCCACACCCCAGAGCTGCAACTCTTCCTTTACCTCTCAATCACATCTGAATCATTTTCTCACATATTTTCTTTATCTTAATTAGTTTTCTGGCAGCTGGGATCACTGGTTTTCTCCCAAGTTATATAAAATTTATTCATATCCCTTGTTATAGCTTTCCATACCAAGAAGATATTCATCTTTGGATTGTACCTGGTCCTTGCTCATAAAAAGAAAGTGGTGTGGTTACTGTTTTTTAGAGGAAAAGCAATAAATCTGAATAAAATAAGTTATTTTAGTAATTTATATTATTACTTACAAAAGATCAAACAGATGCTATTGGTATGTGGTGAACAACTTTTAGTCAAATTTCACAAAATTGTGTACTTCCTACTACATTGGTCTTTCGAGAGTAGAAGAAAAACAATATGGACATTGATATATGATCCTTTCACTTCTTAGGGAAGCCATGAAAAGTGTGGTAATTTACCTGTAAGTATCTACTACAGTCAAGGTAAAGGAAAGCTGGAGTCTTTCTATTTAAATGCAAATAATAATTCACAATGCTGTATACAGAGTGATTTATTTTTATATGTTTCCCCCCTCGGGATTTTAGGCTAGTGAATAGAAATATTGTCCAAGGACATCTGTCTAAGGATCTACCTTACAAAATGGTCAAGTATTCCTTAAGGTTTACATCTATGGTCAAGGATAAAAATACAATTAGGCCCACCAAGATTTATAAAGCATGGCTTACTGAAAGATATTTCTTGGGGGGTTGCAGTTCCATGAACTGAATCAGGAACATTTTATAGCTTTGGGGATGATCCACTTACTGCCAATCATAATGTGCCTTAGATGAGCACACCAGTCATAATTAAAATTATCATTGTAAATGTCCTGATTTCTGCCTTAATTTAGGATAGTTCCCTCTTGTAACTTTAACAGACAAATACTGTGGTCAAAGAAAACTTACATTTTATATATTTAACCACATGTGGACACATGCACGTAGAGGTGAGAGTATGGGAACTGAAGTGTTTACAAATTATATATTGTGACTATTTTGCCAAGCAAACTGGATTTCTATTTGGAGATTTAGCTGAAAAACTGGTGTTACTATTATGGGAGGATTTAGAGCAAATCCATTGGGAGATGCAGAGGCAGGTCAACTAGCCTTTCCCAGATCCCTTCCTACCTTTGTATGTAGGGGACACTCCGGAAGAGGCAGGCTTCTAAGTTAATAGGATGGTTTCTGATATCAGGAACATTCATCGTTACCTGAAGACTAGGGAGGGACACAGAATGACCAGAGAGGCCACATTTTAGATTGCTGGAGGTCCAAACAGTCCATACTCAACTTCCCTGATTATATTGTGGATAAGTTAAGAGAGACAGGGAATAAAAAAAAATAAAAAAAAAGACAAGAAATGGGATACATACTATTTTGAAACACATAGTTACAGAGGATATAAACCAGAATAAAGTTGCTTCACGCATACATCAAAAAATGATAGTAGGTTTTATTGTTAGGGATAAATATTTTTGGCTTGGAAGGTAGCAGGTATGATCTGAGAATATCACCAGTTGTTTTAATTATTCTATATTTTTAAATACTTTCACATAAGTATATATTCAATAAGTAATTTCATGATGATGATGTTGATCAGAATTTTTGAGTTTTTAAGGTCACATCAACCCAGAAGAAATGTTTTTCATTTAAAAATAGTGTTTCTTCCTCCTTTAAAATGTTCCATTGATCTTTTAAGGCAGTAAAAAAAAAAGATTCAAAAATGATTTCATAAAAGCCCACTAAACAATGACAG
>PVKE010018597.1:0-29352 GCA_004027555.1 Craseonycteris thonglongyai | reverse complement strand
CTTCAGTGCATAGTTATTTCTATTTTACTTTTTGACAGATAGAGAGAGAGACAGAGACAGAGACAGTTAGAGAACCAAACTGTGGGAACTCCCCAGTTCAGCACGTGGGTCCTGCCTGGGCCGGAGCCGGGATTCGATCCTCGGTCCTCGTGGCCTCAAAGCGAGCGCTCAACCCGCTGAGCCGTCCCGGCTTTCCCTAGGTCATTATTTCTGACTCACACTTTTCTCTCTTCAGCTTTTCCTTTCTCAATGAATGGTGGCTGTTTTTAATGTTGCTATTGTCAGGATGATTATCACCTATCTCTCTCAAATTTAAAACCTTCCCTCAGAAGGATCTCAAGTTCCACTTGCCATTCTGTTGGAGTTCAGGTGCGAGTTGGATAGTCTGCACACACTGTGTGATTCATTTCCTCTCTTGGATCTGGGTTGTAGTCAACTGCCTAAGTGGCTTCTGAGTATGACTTCCATCAGGGCTAGTGACTAAGGTGATATTAAAGGCAATTCCCACAGATCTGAAACCAATGCCTCATGCTGCTCACCTGTGTGTGACCTGTGACTCAGATCCAGTACCCGGCATCCTGACCCCTGGAATCTCCCAGTCTTCTTTCCTTCCCTAGATGACTATTTAGAAGTCTGGCAAGGAATGTCCTGGTGTTTCATCAAATTCACAGGTTACAATTTTTTTCCAGAGTCAGACACTGTAGCTCTCATATAGACCTCAGTAATAGCGAAAGGGTGAGAGGAAGCAAGTGTGGGAAGGGCCACAATCAACCATTCTGAACCTCCTCACCCTCTGCACTAGGCTTTCCAGGCAGACTGGGAACTAAGAGGTGTCCAGCAATGTCAAATAGGAGGGAACAGCAGATTTTGAGAAGACTGACTCTAAGCCTTAGGAATGTCACCAAGCTTAGAGGCTCTACATCAAATTTCTTTGCACATTTAGGAATAGGGACATGATCCCAACATTCTGTACCCAAGTTCCACCTCATTTCCCCTCTATTTTAGCCTGTATGTAATTCCTAAGTTAAAAAGAGAGATGCTGATTGACACACAGTGGCTCCTGATTCCAGCTAGCCCTCTGAGGCGTGGACTTAGATTGTAAATTGGACTGTTTTACCTCTCCTGGGAAGGGGGTCTAGGTAGAACACACACAAGCCCAGGATGTTGTAGCTTGGCATTTATCCATGGCATACTTTCCTGAAGCCTGAGGAGCGAGACAGCATCTGATCTTCAAAAAAGGAAAAGGAGGGCAAGAAAAGAAAATAAATAAAAAAGACTTGGGGAGTAGATAGCAGTTAGTAATCACAACAGTGATAATACATGTTTCTTTGTTAGAGCCTTGAAAATATAGTTTATTTTTTCACAAACTATGCTCTCATATCCAAACTACTTCTCTGTTCATATTGCAAATGAGATTGTTTGAGTGCAAACTATCTTCTATGATTTCAAATCAAATAAACTGCAAATGTTTCATGATTTATTACAAGGGTGTTACTCTAATGTTGATGGGCAAATGTATCCCCAAACATGTATGGAAAGCCAATAGGTTTTAACATATTTTCATAAGCAATTAAAAACTACCAATATAAGCCTTCAATTCTAATACTTGGGGAGGTGCTCTTTTAGAGAACTCAAAGATCAACTTGTCACAAACAATAGTAACACCATGACTACTATAAAAAACAACAACACTGTACATATATTTCAAAGTGGTAGAAATTATAGGCATGAGGATTGAAACATATTTGTCCTCTTAAATTTGCTGGTTGAAAGGCCAAATCCCATATTTATTTGGTAGACTTCTGGTAATGTAACATAAAGATAACCAAGATATTCACAATCCCCTTTAACATTTTTAGGAAAACCCAGATTTTAAGAATAAATAATATCTAGAATTGTCAAATTATTCATTCACAGATTCTTAATAAGAATAAACATATTGAATATCAAGATGTGGATGTTGAGATTCCCTGAAGGCCTACAATTCAGTTAAGATCTAAACAAGTTTATACCTAATCAAACGTGGTTGTGTGTGTGTGTGTGTGTGTTTAAGCAGATTGTGTGGGTCAGTATTGTTGAGAGTAGCAATTTAAAAAAGCTGTCAGGACCATGTCCTTTTTCTAGGTTGCATGTCCATAAAGTAGTCAATGCTGCTTTTTCCCTGTTTTCTGTAAGGTAGTTTTGAAAAAAACAGTTGGTGTGAAGTCCTATAGGAGAGCAATTGGTCCCGGAGAAGCAAAACTAAATAGAGTTCTACAGGACATATTTTCTACATATGATTTCTATACCTAGTCCCTTCTATATGGTCAGATGCCCCTTAGCACTATCCACATTCTAGAGTCAGTTGACCTTAGGACCCAGGAAGTTAATGTTTCCAGGCAAATGGGGATCCTCTGAACTTGTGAAAGAAAATAGCCTGGGGAAAGTCAATGCACTGAGAATGTAGTGGGTTCCATTACTTACTTGGGGAGCTGATTGAGTTGCTCTGTCCCCCAAACCACTCACAGTTGAGTTTGGCAGCAAAGCAAGGCAGGTGAAGTTCCTGCCAGACCCAGATAATTCTTGTCTGGATCCTACGGTGTTCATGTCTCAGTAAAGGGCACAGCAACAGAGTTAAGTGTGCAGAGAAGGCCAAATGACAGAGATGGACTTCACTGAAGGCTAACTACATCTCCCTGGGACTCAGGGAGGGCACTACCCCAGCAGCATCACAAAGACAATGGACCCCACTCCCAACAGTTTAGGATGGTTCACTAAGTAGAAACCTGACACAAGAAGTTACTGGGCAGAACTAGACAAGCCACCTTCAACAGAAGTTTGCCCTTTTGTGTGCAAACTGTGACCTTGGGGGAGGAAGAGACCATGCAACCACTCTGTATGATCCAAGACACACAGAGGACGAAGCAGGGACTAAGCACAGTTATGGGCCTGTCACGTTTTGTACTTCTCCAGCTTCCTACCCTGTCCCTGGAATTAATGCCAACACTTGCCCCCTGCTTAGGCAACCATTTTCCTCGAGGAAAGGAGGAAAGGCATCCTGAGGACAGGGCTTTCAGGTACAGCTATGCTTCTTTTTACTACCACCACCAGCCTCATCCCCTGCGCTCATCCTTTCTTGGCAGGCCCTGGACTGCTATTCCCAAGGCATGGGTGTTCTCCCATCTCTTACTACTGGGCTGACAGTGACCTCTTCTAGCCTTGGTTTTCCTCCTCAGGCAAACTAAGACTGGCAAGGGCTGCCTCCCAGGCAGCAAGACCTCAGTGAGGGAATGTGGCGAGTGCACTTTGGAGAGCCCGTTGCTGAGCAGACTACTTCCAAGAGCTGGAGTTAGTTTCATTTCAGCATTGGACATCTCAGAGGGGTCTCCATGCCTTCATTAAGAAACATTCTCCTCAGAAGTCTGGCGAACTGACCAAGAAGGACCAACAACTCAGGTTCAGCCCCAAACTCCAGGGGAACTGGACTGCTGGGTTTGAATCCCAGTTCCTGACGTTGGGCAGATAATTTAACCCATCTGTGCATCAGGTGTTCATCTGTGAACCAAGGGTAATGAAGGACACCCTCTTCATAAAGTTATTGGTAGGGCTGAGTTGCGCAGAAAACAACGCTTGGCACATAGTAAGCGTCCATGGCAGTGCTGGCTATTGTTGCTGTTACAACACTGCCTTTCTTTCTTCATTGGAAGATCTGGGAATTGTATTGTGACCCACTGTCCAAGCCACTCAGTGAGAGATGAGGATTTCTCCATGTTTCTAGGGAGATCGTGAGGAGGTGCTGGAGGATAAAGTAAGCAGGAGGAATCTGTTCAGGTATTTAGGGATCCCTTCTACCGCTGATGGACAAACCCTGATATTCCAGCCACAGGCCGCAAACCCTCCTTTCTGCTCCCGCCTTTATGGGAAAGCTAGCAGTTTTCTGCCAGGAGGGTGGTACTGGGGACTTCTGCACCTCTCCCTGTCCAAGCAGCACCATGTTAGAAATGTGCGCTAAGTCAGGTCGGCCAAAACTGAGGCATCACGACACAGCCGCCACCCCATCCCCCCACCCCCAAACGTGGGACGAAACGCATGTGAACGCATCGCTAATTAACTCAAGAGCCGTGGCCTGGGCAGGCAGAAAAGCCCGGAGACCCCGGCCACGCGGCGCGCCCCCTCCACTTCCTCGAGGGGTCGTGGCTCAGGAAAGGGGTTCAGAGGCGGGAGGGCCCCGAGGCAGCCCCTCCCCTCCCTCATCGCACCCAATCAAGTCTGGGGAGCGAGACAGGACCCAGCATGGCCGCCTCCACAGGGTCTGCATCCGGGCTTCGAACGGGCCTGCTGGCTCCGTCAGGCCCCGCCCCTCAGGCTACACGCGGGCTGCGCGGGGCATTATGGGCTGCGCGGCCTACCGAGCCCTCGTGGCCCCGCCGCGCCGCCCTCTGTTGCAGCCCTGTGCAGGCAGGCAGGCGCCTCTGCTCGCCGTGCGCCTACAGTCTCGCTTTCTGCGAAACCTCCCAAAGGCAAGGGACCCATGACGGAGGTCAGTTGTGGGCTCCTCACTGATCTTTTTTCTGAAGGATCCGAGAGAGGTCGAAATTTGGGATCCTGCACACTTGTGTTTGAATCCCGGGGCCTGCAATCTGCTAGCTGTGTGTGTTTGAGCAAGTTACCACACCTCTTACTCATTTGTAACAAAAATAACATTTAGCTCATGGGGTGACTCTGAGTACTGCAAGGGTAAGCCTGGGTTCAAGTCCCAGCTGGGCTGCTTACTTGGGTTAGGTAACCTCACTGTGCTTCTGCTGCCTGTGGAGGGAAGGTATCTGTGAATTAGGGATAATAATACACACTTAAGTCAAAGGGTCATAAGAATTAAATGCAATAAGCATGGCAGTGCACTTAGTCTAGCACACAGTAAGAGCCCAAATAGTTATTTAAAACATCTGAGTGCCTGCCACTTTGAAATGCTAGGTAAATTTTATATTTTGAAACTTACCTCTCCGGTTCCACCTTTTCTCCACAGAGAAAGAAACAAAGCGCAAAGGTGCGTGCCAGTATGTGGGGGTGGTAACGCACGTGGAATTGGGAAGAAGTAGCTGTGGCAGAAAGGTAGGTGACAAAGCTGCATGCCTCTCTTGGACTTTCCTCTTCAGTTTCTAGGGGCAAGCTAACACAACAGGAAAGGCAGAGAAGAGGAGCTTAGAATATCCAAGGTGTTCAGCAACTGTTCTTCCAGTTGAAAATGTCATTTCAAATATTAAAGGGACAAGGAGTCTGTCTGAAGTGGATGCGGAGACCCAATGTGGGGAGTGGTTTCCATCTCTCTGTGCCTGGCAGCCAGTAGGCATGTTGGAAATGTTTCCCTGTGACTTTATGTCCTGGCCCTTGGAAGGGGAGATTGCAGAGAGGGGATGGAAGAGAGGGGAGTACTGCTCTAGGCAGGAACAGGCTTGGGGACAGGAGTAACAATGAGGTGCACCTTCTTGCATATGGAGAAGAGATATGCAAGACACCAGACACAAATTGTACCTATTACTCAAAAGAAGTAAAACTGAGGGGAGGGGAAGCAAAAAAGATATAGGGGTGAATTAGGCCTTGAGTGTAAGGTTGGACTCTGTATATTCCCCAAAGCTTGAAAATTCGATTTGGAGTCCAAATGCTTACATCCATAAACATCCTGCAATCATCCTTATAACACCTGAGGTCCTTTCAGAGTGGGAGACCATGCCTGCATCACCATGTGCTTCCCACTCCTTCAATCCCAGAGTCCTCTTCTTCTCTATTGGGAGCACAGGTACCTTTTATTCCCTCTATAGATAATAGGATAATGGAGGACGATGTTTTATTCAGAAACTAATAGGACATCTGGGAACACATGGCCCAAACAACATTCAAGACCATCCATTCTGCTTTTTTCCCTGAGGACAGAGAATCCTGATGCCACGACAATCTAAGGCATTTCACAAACTTCTGGCTCTTTTTCCTCCCAGACCCCGATGAAAAAGTGGTGTTAGAAGAAAGAAGAATAAAGTAAACTAAAAGCAACTCCTCTGTGTTTCGACCCCTGGGCAAAGAAGAAACCTGGAGACAAGGAGCCACGACTTGGAAAAGTTTTCTTTTTCCTGGCCATTAATCTCTCCCCCCTGTTCCTCTGCCCAACAAAGCATGCTACGTCCTTTTCCATAAAGTATTCAGTATTAGAGCCACAAAGCTCCCATAATCAGTAGCCATCTGCTTCTGCCATAACTGCTGCTACCGACGCAGGGAAAGCAGCAGCCGAGAAAGAGCACCACTGTTAGGCTGCTGGACAAATGAGGAGACTGAATGGCTTTGGTTTTCCTTGTGTATCTGTATCTATAGAGACAGGGGAAGAAAGGCCGCATTATATTGATACAACAATTGTAAAACAAAACATGGAAGAGGCATCTAAAGGGCAATATCGCATGCATCAGAGGTCTCCAGATAAAAGAGGAGCTAACAGATTTATGGAAACCTTTAATTGGTTTTCAATTGAAAGCTAAAGAGGCTGGGGCGAAGCTGTGAAGAGTGGCAAAGTGCTCTCCTTCAACCGTCTGGGAGGCATGATCGATTTCGTGGAAGGAGAAAAGAAGACTCAGGACACTGCCTGGCGCCTCTCTGAGGACGGGGAGCAACTCCGTGCTCTGAGTATTCTCCTATTTGGCCAGGGAGTAACTGATTTGATGAAAATCACAAGATTGCTTGATCTTTCTTTTTCTTCCTCACTCTCTACCTCTCCCTTCCTTCCACCTTGCATCAGACGGATTGTCAAGAGAAGAGGGAAAGAAAGGGTGAAAAAGTAAATCTATTTTCCCTTCCCCGGAAGACACAGACCCCAGCCTAAAAGCATCAGGCTTTAAACCGGTTCATCCCCTAGCAGGGAGGCCTCTTTGAAAGAAACGGGAGTCCTGCCCTCACCCTACCCCAGTCCTCTCCTCTCTTCTTATTTAGACTCAAAGAGGAAAACTAAAAATCACTTTGTGGGGTAAGAAGTCTTGGCTTGTGCCCACGGGGTTTGTTTCCAGCGGATCTCTCCAGCGACACTGCGCGCCTGCCCTTCACCCCTTCTCGTGCGGTGGCGGCGGGCCCACCAGCCTCAGTGGGTCGTGCCCACCCACACACCAGCCCCAGACCTCCGTCCGTTCAGAGGGCTAATGTATTGCTCTGACCCTGCACTATCTTTTTCGATTTCCTAATGAATCCAAGATACAAGGCAATGGTGCAAATTGTGACTATGAAGGAATGGGAAGACGGTTTTGAATAAAATGGGAGAAAGGAAATATGAATGACTGAACGACATGATAGTGACATCTCAAGTGCGAGGAACAGGCCTCAGGGGGTCACACCCTGACCCCTCCGTGTTGCTGGTGGGCCGCTCTGCCTGCCTTAGCGCTGTTGCAAGGGGGCAGCCCCCAGATTAGGTCACTTGATTCCGAAGCCTTCGGAGGAGAAAGAACTAGATTACTCTCTGGCTCTTAATCCCACTAGGTGCCTGACCCTAAACCTCCCAACGCACCCTCCGCTGCCCTTGCGGAATTTCAGGACTCTTGGACAGTGATTCCATTCCACTTCAGGAGCGCCTTTGGATTCAAGTGCACCCCATTATTGAGCCACAAGTGTCTCCCATAGTTTTCCTCCTGTCCTTGAACATTCCTCTAGCGAATCTAATTCCTCGTGAAATTGCTGGAAAAGAGTCTAGCCGGTGACAGGTTGCATTTGCTCGTGGAAAGGATTAATGGGGCCGCTGTCTGAGGCTGCTTTCCAGAATTATGTTCGGGATTAAAAGACAGACACGACACGGGTACACATTTTGCATTCCCTGGTGACTGTGATTGATGATTCCGAGGGGATTTGTGCTGGGAGCTTACGGAACGTGCTCTCCGGGGTCCAACGCCCGGCGGCGGCGGCGGCGCAGGGGCGATCCCAGGGTCTGTGGCTACGCGCCCAAGCATGTCAGATGGGCGTGGGGCGCCAGGCGCAGTGGCCCCTGAGAGCCTTCCTCCCTCCACCCCACCCCAACACAGCTGCCTCGGAGGACGGCGCTATCCCAGGTGGCGGGCTTTAGGTCTTCTAACGGGGATAGATGCCCTCGAGTGTCCTGACTTTTGGGTGGGAGAATGGGACTCGGTACCAAGCCACTGACTTCATCAATCCATCCAGGAAGGGGGAGTTCCGCGCTCCGCGCTCAGGAGAAGCCCTGCTCTCAGACACATCACTAACCCCCAAATCAAAGAGTGTCCCAGCCCCGGCCCGAAAGAGAACGACTTCACCCCCGCAAGCCCGCCATTCTCAGGGCTGCTGTCGCGGGCACACAGGGAGGCACCTGTGGAGAGGAGCCAGAAGGGGGCATGAAATACACCCTCCCTACCCGAACTGGCGAGGGGACAAGGGAAGGGGCAGAATGTTCCAGGATGCAAGGGAGAGGCAGAGAAGAAAAGTAACCCAGCCAACAACAACAACAAAAGAGAGGCAAATAGGAAACGAGAGAGAAGAGAGCAGTGAGGAGAGGAAAAATGGGGAAGGGTTGGTCGCAGATGGTGGACATTACAGCTCTCTAGCAGAAGGGGGCACCTTTCTGGCCGAGAGAGCCGTACACTGGGCTGGGGCGGGACGCCAGGGCGGAGCTCGCTCCCAAGCCGGGGCTCCGGGGTGCTGGGCGCCCCCTTCTGGCAGCTGGGCGGCCTCTCTCTGCGCTCCCGAGGGTATTAGAGTGTAGCTGCTGCACTGGGGGAGTGGTGGCGGTGAGGAGAGGAAGGGCAGGGCTCAGAGTGGGGTGTGACGCTGTCCCTCCCTGCGCGCTCCCCCGCGGCCTCCTCACCTGGGGCCTGCGGGGCTCCTTCCGCGCAAGCACATCTCCTGCGCGCCGCGCCGCGGTGCCTGCGGAGAAGCCCGCCCTCCTCTCCAAGCGCTCGGGTCTTGCTGAAGCAGCTGGGAGGGAGGGAGCGACCGCCGGCTGCTGCCGGGCGGCGTCTGGGGGCCGCGAGCCGAGAGCTAGGAGCTGCCATCTGGAGCTTCGGCACGGGCGGGGGTGCGGGAGCAAGGGAAGGGGCCTGGCTCGGCCCGAGGCGCACGAAGTGCGGGGGTCTCAGCGTGGGAGCGGCGTCTAGTCGGCCTAGTGCCGGAGTGTGTGGTTGAGGGAGTGTGACGGGGAGGGCGGGGGTGGGGGTGGGGGTATGGCCCCAGGGGTGAAGGAGCGGAGGCTTGCCCCTCTTAAGTGCGCCGAATTCCAGGCAGTCCCAACTGGCAGGTCTAAGCGAAAGAGTTGGAGACCAGCTTGGCAATCCCTCCCCTCACACCCTCTCCCTTGGGAGGTGGAGAGTTGGGAGGGTGGGAACCAAAACACTCCCACATTTGTCCACACTCATTGTCCGTCAGAAGTGGTTTTCTCATTTCCTTTTTCTCCCACCCAGTCCATCCCACTCCAGGAAACATTTTGGTCACCTCCACTCCAACACAACTACTTCAGCCAGAACATGGGACAGGCACTGGCAGGATATCACCCCTGGGGACAAAATAGACTCCAGTTTGCAGTAGATCGTGGAAAAGGAGATGGGGCAAGGGAGGCCCATCCTTGTACATGTAGCATAGGGAAGGAAAGAATAATTGGGTGGGTGGAATAGGAAGTGTGGTTTCTCCCTCCCCCTCTTTCACTTAAGATCCTTACAATATTTTTATATTGTTAACTTAAAACCTTGCCCCTTTGTTGACTTTGGGTGGGAGAGGGGAGAAAAAGAAGGGAAAGGGTGAAGAGTGTGGGAGAGAGCCAAGGGAGATGTTCCACGAACAAAGGTACAGCTTATGGAGCTGTGTCTGAGGGAGATGCCCTCAGCCAACGTTTTAAGGGGAACTGATTGGGTGTGTGGGTAGTGGCGGGAGGTCTGAATTAAAAAAAGAAAGAAAGAAAGAAAAGAAAGGCAGATCTACTTCCACTCCGAGGCATTAAAAGATTCCCCCCCACCCCCCACCCCCCTGTCTTGTGTCCGGCAGAATGGCATTATGTAAAAGATCTGGCATGTCACCCAGTGGCACATCTGGTAGGTGTAGATGGCATTCATTAGCACGGGGCCTCTACTCTGCAGCATGCCAAAGCCCTGACAGAGATGTCCGCTGCCAATCATTCATTTGCTGCCAATCCCAGAGCATGGCTGGGTGGGATGGCTCCCTTCCACCCTGGCATCAGGACTGGAGGAAACAATGTGTTGAGATGGGAAAAGATAAAAGCACAGCTGAGGATGTGAGGCACCCAACAGATGTATCCCGTGAGGAGATACCGGAGTGAAGAGTCATTTAGCAAGAAAGCATATGCAAGATCTCAGGCAGGAGGCTTGGGCAGGGGTCTGCCTGCCTAGGGTTGAGCTGAAGGAGATGCAGGGGACCCCCTTCTGAAACCACAAAGTTGAAGATGCTTCTCTAAAAACGCACAAAGACCTACCACCCCCAACCCTAACTGTAAGACCTCTTTCCTCCTCCCTCATATGTACTTCTTATCTAACTAGCTCTGAAAGGATGGACTTCTCTGCCCTCTTCAAGACTTTCTGATTACCAATATAAGGAACACTTTCCTGTTTTCAATGTTGCTCAGTCAGTCTCTTTGCCTGGATATTTGAGGAGGAAGGGAAGCTGTCAAGCTTCACTGCATAAAATCTTTACTGCATTTTAAAAGGCAAAGAGTATTGGGATGAAGGTGTTGCATATATTAATAGCATGGATAAAAAAGGTAAAGTTCTTAATTCTTTTTCTTTTTTTATTGTTTTCAATACAGAGAGAGGGAGAGAGAAGGGGGAGAGCTCAGAGCTGTCTCCATAGTTGTATATAAATTTTCCATATAGTTTCATTCCACAGGTGGGGGCAGGGCTGTGCAGGGCAGGAACCAGGCGAGGGGACCTCCCCTGCTCCATGAGCCAGAGGACTCCCACTTGGGAATCACACCCCAGTTTAGCATATAGGTCCACACAGGCTGGTGCCAGGACTCAATTCTCAGACCCCGGGGCTGCAAGACAAGTGCTCCCCGCTTCCCCTCTTATTTTATTCTTTTTTAGCCTTTCAAAGGGAATAAAGATGAACCAAGGAAAGCAAGGGAATTATTAATGTGGCAAAGGATGGTTAAACATAAAATCTAGAATAAAGGTTGCCTCTGACATTCTTTCTCTTAGGATGAGTTTTGGTTACATAGGTGGTTAGTATATCCTTGTTCTTTATGTCAAGCACATATTTTATGATAGTATTATTCTTTCTATCCATTCAATATTTAATAAAACAACAAAACTTAGAGGTCTAAGGGTTTGTGGCATTCAGTATTTAAGTTAAATCTAACAGCTCTTTATTGAATATATTCTTGCAAATATATTATGCATAAAAGTATTGTATTCTTTTTAATGTAGGTATATAGTATTATGAACTATTTGGGACATACTAATACTGGCTCATGGTCACAAAATGGATGTTATAATTCTAGGCATCCTACTGTTGTTCTAAGCATTAAGGAAGGACAGAGGCAAAGAAAAGTAGTTCTTTTCATTTTATCAGTGGAGGAAATACTTTTCATCATCCAGACCTAGGTCAGTAGGCCACAGAGACCTGCAAATGAGTCTGAGAAAACTAGTCATTAAAGTGTAAAAGGGCAGGGATAAGGTGACCAGGAATGGTTGTTGAGTTGCAACCAAGGGTGTCTGCTAAAAATACTTGAAGACAATGTGAGCACCAGGCAAAGGCAGATTATCAAGTTTTATCATTGTTTTAAGTAAAACCTTTTGTTTTCATTATCGTTATTAAAACTTACCAATCAGGGATACTGTACTTGAATTTAGCAATTTCTCTGTCAATTTCATCTACTTCTATTTCAAAATAATAGCTTAAGCTTAATATGTTCATAAGACAGCCGGCATAAAATATGACTTACGCTTGTATTTAAATAAAATTAGTCTTTGGAAGAAAAGTGTAAATAGAAGCTGTTTATGAATTTAAATAAGGGAAATGGCTTTTGTTAGAAGGACTGGAGTTTTAATCCCAACTCTGACTCAGTAGATGGATATTTTAGTTGTCTAAATCATTGGTCCCCAACCCTTTTGGCACCAGGGACCGGTTTTGTGGAAGACAAGTTTTTCATGGACTGGAGGTGAAGAGGGGGATGGTTTGGGGATGATTCGAGGGCATTACGTTTATTGTGCACTTTCTTTCTATTATTGTTACATTGTACTGCATAATGAAATAATTACACAGCTTACCATCATGCAGAATCAGTGGGAGCCCTGAGCATGTTTCCCTGCAACTAGACGGTCCCCTCTGAGACAAGCGCACAGTGTTGGAGAAATGGGTGTGGGCAGAAGTGGTAAATACAATAATGAGCGGGCCACGTGCAGACCAAAACAAAGGTCAGATTCTAACTCTAAGCCTGCCACCAGATGCAGCTGTACAATTGACGTACACCAACTCACTTGCCACTAGAAAGCCTGCCACCAGATGCAGCTTGTTACTTGCCACACGCTGATAGGGTTTTGGTGTGAGTCTATAAGCAGTTGATGTATTGTGGTCTCTGTGCAGTCAAACCTCTCTGCCATGTTCATCTGTATTTGCAGCTGCTCAGGTGGTAATGATGGTAATGGGGAGTGGCTGTAGATGCAGATGAAGTTTCACTTGCTTGCCTGCCACTCACGCTCTACTGTGCTTCCCGGCTCCTAACAGGCCACAGATTAGGACTGGTCTGTGGCCCAATGGTTGGGACCCCTGGTCTAAATCATATGTCTTTATCTGTAAATGGGTTAATAATGTTAATAATGCCTTGAAGGTTATAGTGAGGCTTAGAAATAATGACACTCATGGTTCTTAACATGTGATAATTGTTAGGGATCCAGTGGAAACAGAATTTAGTCTAAATGGATCATATGAAGAGACAATTTAAAAAGATGTCGGCATGGTTATGGGAACAGATGAAATGATGATGCACACAAAACAGCACAAGAAGCTATTAGGAGAGAAATTAATGTTTCTAGAGCCCAGTCAGGACAGGAACCTTGGAAGAGGGACCCAGTGAGGGACATAGGACATGTCAGAGAAGCAGTGGTAGAGCAAGTAGGGAGCAGGGAAGAAACACCCCAATCTTTCTCTTTTCACATGTTTCAAGTTCATAAATGGATGGGGAAAATGGATTTTGGGAAGACAATTGGAGTATAACCAGCATACAACTATTATTGTTCACAAGTAGAACCCTCAGAGAACCCTTTCTGAAACATCTTTTCGAGGCACAATTCCAATTGGAAGTAAAAACTTAACAGACATTGTAAACCTAACCATCTAAGTTTTTAAGAATCATATCTCAGAGCCTTTTGGCTGAAAGGTTTCTACTAGCACTCATGAAAGCTTTCCAGAGGTCTTGTCAGGCGTTGCAAGCTAAGACCTGGCAGGGTTTGCAAGCCAAAACCTGCAAAGAATTTGAGAGTATATTTTACTAACTTTGGGCGCCCCCAGGTCTCTCATCATTTTGTGGCTTCCTGCATAGGGACTAGTCTTGCTAGGCCTAGTAGGTCACTTGCTGACTTTCATTGTCAAGGAAGCCAGCCAGGCTTCAGCAAAAGGTGACTACCTTATAACAAATCAATCCAACAGCAACAGGAAATCCTACTAATGCCTTCCATTGAGTCTGTGTAGACTTCAGACTAAAGTAACTTTTCCTCTTTCTAACCTTTCTATCCCTTTTCTTTCCTTCTGCACCTGAACTAACCCATAGTTGAGAACATAATGAAAGAGGACAGTGGTGATGAAAGATGTTCTTTTACCTAATTTCAAATAAAAATTATAACTAATATCAGAGTCTTGAGTGTTCACTCTAGATATTACCACAAAAGCTTTATTCCTAAATCTCCTAGAAGCTAAGTGTTTGAAAATTTGAGAGGACTGATATAAAATTAGCAGTCACTGTTTTAATGGAGAGAAGCAAGTTAACTACAGAGAAATTGAAAATTAGGAGACAAAAGCAAAGATGAATACTTTTGGAAGTATCATATACAAGGGCTGTCCAGAAAAAATTCAACCATAAATGCCTCTATTTTTTATATTTCATGGTTGTTACTTTCTGGACAGCCCTTGTACAACTAAAAAATAAATGTAATTGAAATAGACCTACTCCTGTCATTCAAACTGTAATGGGTCAACAGAGCTTCCTATGCTATTACACCAGAAGTTTATATGATACCTAACAATTAAGTTTGTGAACTTGCCACCATGCACTTATGTTGGCAGCACTGTACACAACTCAGTAAGTTTTTATAATCTTGATATATCAGTGTCTCACAGCTGTGTTCATGTTGACGTGTGGAGGTGTCTTGCTGAGTGGCATTCATTGTTGGATATTTTTGTGTGCTATTGTGAGATTGTCAGAGGTTGAATTAGAGCAACAACCAAACATTAAATTTCTTGTTAAACTTGGCAATAGTGGGAGTGAAATCAAGTTGATTGGGATAATACCATGAAGAAAATGGCAATGTACAAATGGATTAAATGTTCTTCTGAGGGGAGAGAAAAGGTCACTGATAAGTAGAGGTCAGGGCAGCTAGTAACAAGCAGAACTGATGAAAACATTGCAAATATTTGTTGAATTGTGCATCTAAAGCAAGTAAGCATCAATAGAGAAACAGGAAAGTCTGAACTGAAAATCTTGGCATGAGAAAGATGTGTGCAAAAACGGTTCTGAAGGAGCTCACTGATGAACAAAAAATGAAGGAGAATCAAAGTTTGCCAAGACCTATTGGAGAGGCAAGATGATGTTATGGGCTCTGTTATCAATGGTGATGAAACATGGGTGTACCAATATGACTCTGAAACAAAGTGTGAACGTGCACAATGGAAGTCATCCAATTCTCCAGGACCAAAAATGTTCTGCACAAATAAAGAGTCAAAATGATGCTGCTAACCTCTTTTGATACCAGAGTGATTGTTCCTTATGAATTTGTACCAAACAGACAAATGGTCAACCAAGTTGAAAAGACTGCATGAAAAAGTTAGATGTAATGACCTGAACTTTTCACCAATAATTCATGGCTCTGGCATCACAACAGTACACCAGCTCACACAGCACTGTCTGTGAGGGAGTTTGTAGCCAGTCAACAAATAACTATTGGAACACCCTTCTTACTCACCTGATCTGTCCAACAATTACTTTTTTCTTTACCCAAAGATAAAGGAAATATTGAAAAGAAGATATTTTTATGATATTCAGGACATTAAAGGCAATATGACATGACAGCTCTAATGGCCATTCCAGAAAAAGAATTCCAAAATTGTTTTGAAGGGTGGACTAGGTGCTGGCATTGATGCATAGCTTCCCAAGGGGAGTACTTCAAAGATGACCATAGTGATATTCAGCAATGAGGTATATAGCACTTTTTCTAGGATGAGTTCATGAATATATATATATAGTCATTCAAAGCCACTGTAAACAATCCTAAAGGCAAACAGCAAATGAATAAATATTTAAGAAATTCTATGAAGCTTTGGTAAGAAAAGTTGGAGTCTGACATTTGAACCAAGATGACTTCCTTTCTCTCCCTTCCCAACTCAGTAAGCCACAGGTTCAACTCCGGACTACTGCAGCTGAGAACAGGTGGTTTCCTCTGCCTTGAACTGGAAAATTTTCTTTGCAATAGGCGGAGGATTTCTGTTTTTCTTATTCTTCTTCTAACTTCCTTTTGTGTTGCTGAGGTTAGGCCTCAGGGTAAGTGTGTTTGGGAGTGGGGAGCTTCTTTCTTCTGCCCCACCCTTACTTGTAGAATGGAGGTTCTATTTCAGATGTGGTGCACAGTGAGAAGCCTTCCCCTAGTCTTTGAGGCAGAGAGTCAATGCCAGGAGTAGCAAGCTGAGACTGCTGGAAACACCCCACCCAAATTCCCCTCTAAGCATTGGACTGCTAGACCAGGGTGTCACTCAGAAAGAAGCTTGTCATTGTTCTCACCCCCAGCTCTAGAGCCCTAGATCAGAAATTTTGACTTTGTGCGTGTGTGTGTGTGTGTGTGTATGTGTGTGTGTGTGTTGGGGGGTGGTGGTCATGGGCGGGGGTGGGGAGAACCAGGTTATGAAGCAGATAGTTTTTAATCTCTCCTTAAAAGAACTGACTTCACTTGCAACAAAGTGGTAAAGTTTGAACTTAAGGGTTACTTTCAACAATAGTAGAAATTGTGGTAAAAGATAATTGGGAGGAGATTTGTGCATTTACTGTAGCTATAGCCTAGACTGTAAGCCAGCTAGTTTTTGTGTAAGAACAGGGGAATAAGAGTCAGGAGGAGCCCTCCTGGAGTTAGTACAAGTATCAAACCTGATCTCAGAAATTGTACTATCGAAGGAGCCACAGTATGATTGGATAATTTTGTAGAGAAATTCTCCTGGGAACTTAAAAACTTTTATCCAGCTTTATTGACAAAGAAAATTGTATATATTTAAAGTCTACAAGGTGATAATTTGATATATAAGGTGTGATTAAAAAAAAATACTGTGATAGTTAATGCTGCTGCCAAGTGCCATTCAATGGAAAGACAAGGGCCTTCAATACAGGAAGCAGTACATGGAACCTTAGTAACATTCTGTGACAAGTTCCAACTTGTTCAGTGAAGTCAGTCAGTTGTGATCTATGGTTGAGAGCAGGTATATTTTAAAGTGTGCCATAAATCATGGACCACAAACCATGCATTAACATAAATTTCTATCAAATAAAAACATTACGGTATGTCCTCACCCACCTTATGCATTGAATCTGATATTGTGTGATTTTTGGCTCTTCCCCAAAGTCAAAATGACCATGAAAGGTAAACATTTTGAATCCGTTCAGGACACCAAGGCAGCCATGGTAACTAAAGGCACTCATGAAAGAGGACTTCCAGAGCTGCTTCAGGAAGTGGCAAGAATGGTGGGATAAGTGTGTTCAAAGTGAGAGGGAATATTTTGAGGGATATTACTGGCAATGTGCCTTATCCTGTAATACTTTAAAAAATTTAGATATTCACCATATTTTTTATCACATCTTTTATGTATATATTGTGAAATGATTACCAGAATCAAGTTAATTAGCATTCATTGCCTCATATAGTTACCTTTTTATTTTGGTGAGAATGCTTAAGATCTACTCTGTAAATTTCAAGTGTACAACACAGTATTATTAAGTTTGTCACCATGCTGTATAGCAGATCCTCAAAACTTACTCATAACTAAAAGTCTCTATCCTTTGACAAAATGTCCCCATTTTCTCTATCTCCACAGCCTCTGGCAATTACCATTCTATTCTCTGTCTCTATGAATTTGACTTTTCTTTTTAAATAAGATTCCAGATATGAGTGAGATTATACAATATTTGTCATTCTCTATCTAATTTATTTAATTTAGTACAATGTCATTTAGGCTCATTCATGTCAAAAATGGCAGGATTTTATTCTTTTTAATGGATTGTTAATATTCCATCATATGTGTGTATCACATTTTCTTGATCCACTCATCCATCAACAGTCACTTAAGTTATTTCTGTATCTTAGTTATTGTGAGTAATACTGCAATGAACATGGGACCACAGACACCTCTTTGAGATACTTATTTGTTTCCTTAGGTTATATACCCGGAAGTGTGATTGCTGGACCACATGGCAGTTCTATTTTTAATTTTTTTTGAGGAACCTCCATACTATTTTCCATAGTGACTATACCAATTTGCAATACCACCAACAGTGCACGAGGATTCCCTTTTCTCCACATCCCTGCCACCACTTGTTAACTCTTGTCTCTTTGATAATAGCCATTCTAACAAGTATGAGGTGATATCTCATTTTGGTTTTGATGTGCATTTCTCTGATGATTAGTGATGTTGAGCATCTTCTCATGTGTCTATCCATTGAGCATCGTTTTATGTACCTGTCTATTCTGGTCCTTTTCCCATTTCTATAATAGGATTATAAAATTCACTATTTAATTGCCATAAAAAAATTAATAGCTGATATCTCAGCGGAAACAGTTGAGGCCAGAAGGTTGTCAGATAACATATTCAATGTGCTAAAAACAAAAAACAAAAAACTTGCTGGGTTGAGCCGACACCCTGGGAGCTACTCTCATATGACCCCTGTAGAAGAATAAAGGTCTCAAATCAGTAATCTAAGCTTCTACCTTAAACTAGAAAAAGGAAAGGGAAATGAATAGGAGAAAAATAACAAAGCTAAGAAATCTTAAAGAGAAACAATAAATATAATTTGTTCTTTGAAAAAAATTGCAAAATGACAAACCTCTATTGAGTCTGACAGAGAAAAAAGACAGATTTCTATTATCAGGAATGACAGAGGAGATGTAGACATTAAAATGATATTAAGCTAATACTATGAAAACTCAACTAATTAAACATATTAGATGAAATGTCGATTCCTTGAAGACTACAAACTATCAAAGCTCACCCAAGAAGGCATAGATAACTCAAACAGGCCTATCACTACTAAAAAAATTGAATTCATAGTAAAACAAAAGTAACAACAGCAACAACAAAAATTCTGAAAAAAGAAATGTTCATATTGAAGTGACATAATGGTGAAAACATATCACCAATTCTAATACCAATTTTACACAATTTCTTCCAGCAAATAGAAGACAAAGAAACATTTTACAGTTCATTTTATGAGACCAGGTATGAAATTCATAAAAAGGCAATACAAAATAAACAAACAAACCATACCAGTCAATATCCCTCATGAACATTGACACAAAGTCCCCAGTAAAATATTTATTAGTAAATTCTTTCAAACAATATATAAAATGAAAGTGACACTAAAGAAAAATGGAGTTTATCCAAGAAATACCATGCTGAACCATTATATGAGAAGTAGGATATTATTCACAGGCCTTAAAACCTAATGAAATTTTTCTGTATGTATCTCAAATTTACTTGGAACTGGTGATTCCATTCTTTCCAGTTTCTCCCCTTGGAATGGAAATGTCCGTTCTACCCAGTATAATGTCTGTGCTTATCCTACCATTGTATTTTGGAGACAGATAACTTGTTCTCTTGTTCTACATGTCAACAAAGAAACAAAGAAGCAACATTTTTTTGTCCCAGGATGAGTTATACTCAGAGTCTAACCCATACCTAATGCAGATGATGAGATTTGAGACCTTTGAGTTGATGATATTTAGATTAGAATTTGGACTTAGAGTTGAAACTTTGGAAATGTAATAGTGTAGGTACTTGTACACTTTACATCTGAGGCAGATGGAAATGTTGGGAGACCATAGAATAGACTGCAGAGGGTTGAATGGTGTCACACTCCAAAAGATATGCCCACATACCAATGCCTAGAATCTGAGAGCATGGTTTTATTTGAAGAAAGAAAACAAACAAACAAAAAAAAACAAGGAGGCAGGTCTTTGTAGATATAATTAAATTAAGGATCTTAAAGATAAGATCACCCTAGATGATCTGAATGGGTTCTAAATCTAATGATAAGTGTCCTATAAGAGACACAGAAATACAATGAATAAGAAGATAAGGAAAAGGCCATAGATTGGAGTTATGCAGCCACAATCTAAGGAATGCCCATAGCATTCAGAAATTGGAAGAGGCAAGGATGTTTTCTTCCCTAGAGCTTCAGAGAGAGCAGCACCTTCATTTTAGACTTCTGGTTTCTAGAACTAGGAGAGAACTCATTTCCATTGTTTTAAGCCAGAGAACTTGTAATAATTTGTTATGGCATCTCTAGGAAACAAATAAACCTATCTTTTTATATTTTTAAATTTAGAGCTCTGTCAAGGGAAGATTACATTAGCACTATAGAGGAGTCCTCGTATACATTTAGTTTCTTTGTATAAGTTTAGGAGCCTAGCATTCTAGGTTTTGGAATGATTGGGACATGGAATATATAGCCCCAAGGTTACACAGACCCCTTCATTTCCCACTGTGTGGAGCACACTCCTAGGAAAAGCTTAAGATTCTGTGTTATACAATTTTGCATCATATTGAACAAAATACAATTCCTATGATAAAGGTATCTTGTTTTCAATGTCTTTCTGATTGTTAGTGGAATTGTAAACGAGGATGTAATTTTCATACATAGTTGAGACATAATGACAAGTAGGCAATCGTTCTGAGCTGATTTTCTCATCTGTGAAGTGGGAAAACACTGATATCCAATTGTAGAATTGTTTGTTTATATTTTTTATGAGAAAGAATGTGAATATGCTTTGAAAGTTGTGAAGCATTACTTGCGATAATTTAAAAAATATATTTATTTTATTATTTGCGGTAGAGAGAGAGGAGGAGAGAGGCAGAGAGACAGAGAGAAGGGGGAGGGCCCAGAGCAGTCTCCATAGTTGTACATCATTAGTTTTGACATAGTTTCATTCTACACAGGAGGATTTGGGGCCTCACAGGGCAGGAACTGAACTGGGGTCCTTCCACATGGGAGGCACACCCCAGTTCAGCATATGGGTTTGCATGGGCTGGGGCTAGGACTCGATATCTGGACTCTTGGTTGCAAGGCAAGCACTCAACTTGTTGAGCTATCCCAGAATCCCCAACTTGTGATAGTTAATTTTATATGTCAATTTGATGGGGCCATGTGGTTCCAAGATTAAACATTTTTCCTGGATGTATCAATGAGGGTGCTTCTGGGTGAGATTAGTATTTGAATGGATGCACTCAGTGACGTAGATGTCCCTCCCCATTGTGGATGGGCAACATCCAATCTGTTGAGGTCCTGAACGGGACAAAAAGCAGAGGAAGAGAGACTTGTTCCCTTCCTGTCAGCCTGCTTCAGCTGAGACATCTGTCTATTCAAGGCCTTGGACTAGATTTACAATGTATCATTGTGTCCTCTGTTTCTCCGGCCTTCAGACTTGGATTAGAATTATACCACTGGCTTTCCTGGATCTCTAGTCCGCAGATGACAAATTGTGGGACTTCCTAGCCTCTAATCCTGTGAGCCAATTCCGCAGTCTATCTATCTGTCTATCTATCTATCTATCTATCTATCTATCTATCTATCTATCTATCTATCTATCTATCTATTATTTATCTGTCTACTTGTCTATCCACCTATCTATCATCTATCTTGGTCCTAGCTCTGTATTGGTTCTGTTTCTCTGAAGAATCGGAACTAATACACTGCACAAATATACTTTAAACCTATTACTATTGTTTGATGGTTTTAGCCAAAATATCACCACTTTTATGCTTTATATAATCAAGTTTTATTGTTTTTTACTTTGTTTTTCCTCACGCTTAGTCCATTAGACTCTCTAATTCAATCACTGAATCTGGTAGCACAACTTCTTATCGGTTTTCACAGTTTGGACAATTTACCTGTTTCAGGCCTAATTCAGACAAATAATTATTTTGTGTTCAATTTTTGAGCCTATTAAAAGGGTAAATTGTCTTTAGAAAATTTTGAATAAACAGTTTTCTCCTGCAATTAATATATTCACTGAGTCATCCCCAGTAGGCTATCAGTTACCTACTACATACCAGAACCAACCAGTTATTTTGATGTTTATTTTACTGGTAAAAAGTTGACTATGGATTTTTGTTTGTTTCTCTATTTAGAGAAAGCTAAGTATTCAATTGTGTTGATTTTAATTTTAGAATCTTCCTGTGTCTAAGAACAAAAACAGAAAACCTAGATAATAGCTGAAAATCTTAGTCAAAAATCTAAATAAGTATTATAAAATATTAATAGTTCCTAGTATTTGAATTTTTCTGTTTTAACATAGATTTTTGATGTCCCTGACTGTAGGCTTTATGTTAATTAAGTTCAATCAGAGACTATGATTTTAGTAAGAAATTTCAGAAAGAATAAGGTAAAAAAATGTTACCCCTCACTATTCATTTTGTAGCCATTAGCACTGAAATAGTGAAATGAAAGGCTATCTAAATTTATTTATGTAAAACAATTACTTCTCATATCTGATTCATTACTATGTAGCCATGTTAACTCATGGTAGATCCATTTCTTTTATTTGCTTTCTCTGAAGGCATTTTTTTCACTTTACTGTTTACTGCTTGTCCAATATTTTGTTTTTTCTACTATTCTTTGTTCAAACTGCAAAAATCTGAAATAAAAATATAATATAGAAATATAGGCATCAGCTAACATTTTCTATGGCATATGGTACTTCAGATGCCATATGTACCAGTGTTTAGTGATTCTGGCAAAGAGGCATAGAATGGTGAAATCCAACTGCCAGGATTGCTGAAAACAAATATGTAAATGCTCCAGGGCTTTTGTTATTCATAACATACCTCTAACACAGCACATACAATATGCTGTTCATTCTGTAACTAGTATAACTAATAAACCACATTTTCCTCTCTTCTTTTTCTAAAGCTTCTCCAAGTTTGTGTGATCTTCTGCCTCTTACCTTGAATCCCAGTGCTGAACTCTGTGTTTCATGAAGGTCATACTAATAAAAGAAGTCTAGGGGAATGAATACATTCATCCTTTTTCAAGGGCATTTATTTATTTTTTCAAATTAAAATCCAAAGTCTTCTGCAAGCCTTCTTAAAACAAAGAAAATGCACTGGGCATGTTCTCTAGACGGCCATAGTCACTGGGGGAAAGCTGCCAACAGCGGGAAAGGCAAAAGAGTAGCAGAACAGGAAAAGTTCTTTGCTGTGAAGCTGTTCAGTGGTCTTCCCAACAGTGACATTCTATGAGACGTAAAGTGATGTAATTTTTAAAAAGAGAAATAATGATCATTTAATTACTTTTAAGAAGCTATAAGCATTCAAACCCATGTAAAATGATCACAATTTAGAGAATTCAGATTGTGTTTTGTTGTGTTGTGGGTTTTTTGTTTTGTTTTGTTTTGTTTTGTTTTGTTTTCCTGCTGATTTAGAAGTAGCTGATGGGAAGCACACCTAATCGCCTCCTTTCTTTCATTGATGGGCAATCCACACAAAGTGGAAGGAAGAGCAGACCAGCAGCTGGAATACTTAGAGATCAGTACTTTCCATTTTCCATCAGACAAGCCGGTTAACTTCTTTGAGCCTGTTTCCATATGTACGATGAGGATAATATCTTCCCTGGGGATATTACTCTGAGGATAATATGATGTAATCTTTGTGGAAGTGCACTCATCTAGCATTATTATTATTAAAAAGAAAGCATCTGTAGATTTGCTGGTAATTCAGAGACCTAAGGAGGCTTGTACTACTTACCACTGAGTATTTTTCTGTATACACAAAAACCTAGAAGGAATATTGGAAATGAAAAGGTGTGAACACGCCAATAAGATGGTCAACAATGAAAATGACTCCTTCTGGGTTTCATTCTTTTAGGTTGATTCAAGTGAAAGCACCATTTTTATTAGTCAAAGATGGTCTAATGGAAGAAATTTGGTTCTCCACAGCTGTTTTGATGGATTTCCCATAAGACAACACAGGCATACATGTGCAGCATGTACACACACACACACACACTCACACACACACACACACACACACACACTCACACCCTTCAAGCATAACTAGTAATTACAAGAGCAGTCTGATTTCCATTTCTGCTTCATAGCTTCTTCGCTTTCTATTCCCCCTCACTAGTCACCAAGTTATTTTGATTACAACTCTGAAATGCCTCTCAAATGTGAACCTCTCGTTTCCACAGCTAAACCTTAGTCCAGGTCATTTTAAATTTTTGAAATATTCTTCTATCTAGTATTTAACCTAATTATTCTCTGCAGCAATAGCAATGGTAATTTGAGGGCATCGGGAATGTAGCCTGCAGGATCAGGAAACTGTCTCCAGGTTTAATCTGAGATCCAAGATATAATTATGAAGAGTTGTTAAAGACATTAACAGAAGGTTGGGAGGAGAAACGGAATGCTTAGGAAACGAGTGCTAAGAGCTGTTCCAGAGAGACAAAAAAAGATCAAGAATCAGGGAGCTCCAGGATAAGGTAAACAGAACTTGCATTGTCAGACTTATTAAAACTGCCCATCCTGTAGTGTCACTGTCAGACAATGGGATTGGGGGATAAACCTCTTGTTACCTATTCGTGAAAATTGCCTGGAAGGATTGTTTCTCTGAGATACGTGAGAACTTACACTTCCTACAGGAAAAATAGAGCTGTGTAACAGGTGAGAACCTTTGCTGCCATCCCAGCGTTTAGCAGTTGTATAGCAATTCGGTATATGGGTTTTCATGGGCTGGGGCTGGGATTTAATCTCTGGACCTCGCAGTTGCAAGGCAAGTACTCAATCAACCTACTGAGCTATCTATCCCACATTTCTGCTAAGCTCTTTTTTGAAAAATTCCATCACTGAGTGAAAGGCAAAATGAATAAAATGCAAATTTAAAAGCTGTTTTGTTTAGGAATTATACTTGATTAGTATTTTTGATATGTATATATTCATGTATGAAATAGGAAAAACCTTGTCTCTGAATTCCAGGGAAGACAAAAGTAATTACAGTTGAATTTTACCACAAGTGAAATAGTTCCAGATTTCTGCCTGGAAAAATAATAACAAATACTAAGTATAAGAACATTTTCTCTCCTTCCTGGTAAGGCATGTTGGACAAACATGCCGAGAATCAGCAATTGGAATAAGTAATCCCTTTATCATTGTGCTCCAATTTCTGAGGAAATAATGCCAATTCTGGGACCACAAACAATTTAAAAAAATATTTTCTTACCTTTAATGTCTGGCTTAGAGAAGAAAGCACCCTCAAATTCAGCAGAAACTGTGATGCATTGTTATCCTAATTTTATCATTGAACTGGGATTTGTTGGATATATCTGCTGTCCTAGAAAAGTCCTTTAATCAGAAAAAGGTACCAGTGGTAATGAAAGCTCAAAATGGCTTGTCTCTTATCATTGGAAGAAGCCACCATAATACAGACATACTCCAGAGTATAGCATCATCAACATCAATGATAACAATTCTCAAGTGAGACTAAGTCATGATGCTTGCTTAGATCTTAGGTAAAGAAGTTAGACTTCAAAAGAAGTTCAAACTACCCTCATGAACTTCTACTAAATATATATTTTGAAAAATTCAAAAAGGACAGAGCAAAGTGCTTCATTATGAAAAACAGCTCCTAAGAACAGCAGACGAATTAAGTCAGGACAAAAACATTACTAATTGGATCAGTCAGTCAATTAATTCATCAATACCCTTGGACTAGATTTTGTAGGAGACACTAAAGACAGAGTATAAGTATTATATTGTCTTAACTCTCAAGGAGTTTATAGTCTAATAGAAGAGGAAAAAGAGAAAGACCAAAAGACTATGTAAATCTCATTGCTGTGGTGTGAGGTAGGGAGTGACTCATTCTGTTCAGGTTGGTCAGAGAAGTCTTCACAGAATTAGCTGAGATGGATCTTGAGGGATGAACAGGAGCCTGTGCCAGATAGGGAGGGAAGGGATTGTGTCGGAGGGAATAGCACACAGTGGATTTAGAAGTCCTGAAAGAATCATATGGGAAAGGGCTGAAAACAAAAGCTTGGGATTTATGGAAAATATGGATTATAGAAAAGATAAGCTAGGAAGATGAAGAAAAACTAGAAATTTGGGAACTTGGAAATGCAAGAACTAGATTTTATCAGTAAGTTGCAGAATAAGGAAATTATTGATGGTCCAGTTATTGTGATCAGTCAACTAGCAGGTGCAAAGCATAAAAGCACTTAAAATTGGCATAAATTGGGCACACTCCCAAATGACAACAGGTAGTCACATATCTGTAATTCTAGATTCTCCTCACCTTCTTATTCCTTTATTCTCTTCATCCCCTGACACTCACCTCACTAAATGTAGCTAATCTATACACATATATTTAACCACTGTGACATGGGTGAACAGCTGGGGGTTTGAAAGTGACTAATTTTACCATAAACTGTTGTATATCTCTCCAGTCATTTATAGCAAATAAATTTTTTGGATGCCCTGAAGTAGCTGGTCATGCCTTTACTTCAGCCTGATTCTGCCCATTCTTGAAATGACCAAAGGAAACAAATCTGCTGATGAATTCTGGTCAAGGGATAATCCAAAGAACAATGGTAACATTTCTACTTCAGATGCAGAGAGAGAAATGAATTGAGTAAACCTTTTGTCCATGCACTAGAACAATATACACTTATTTATTTATTTTATTTTTAGATACTTACTTAAAATATTTTCTGTTTACACTACAACTATACCTATTACGTTGACCATCTTCTAAGACACACAGAATTGATGCTGGAAAGCACATTATATATTTATTTATTTATTTATTTATTTATTTATTTATTTATTTATTTTAAAATTTATGTTTCAGTTATTGTTGACATATAGTATTCTATTAGTGATCCGACATTTATATTGCCAGATGGGAGGGGAGTTAGGGGGATGGGTGAAGGGAATTAAGAAGTACAAATTGCCAGTTATGAAGAGTGCATTTTATATAGAGTAAGGATCTATACTGAGGAGGAAGGATCTCAGTGTCACTCCATTAACATGATGTATTTTCCAAGTACATAATTATTTATCATTCTAATGGCATTATAACAACTCAGGTACAATTATTGCGATAAAGAATTAAGTATTTCTATATAGTCATCTATATATTTTATAGAATATTTGTGTATACATATATGTGCATATGCAAACACACACAATGTACTTTAGAAGAGAGCCAAACCCCCTTATGACAAATTTTCCAACAGAATAAACAATCTTGAATGTAATGCAAAGCTTGCCAAGTCCTGTCAGAAAGCTCTTGTGGCTCAACGCAATTCTTGGATGGTGAGGGACCACTAACATGACCCCTTCCCTCAGCCTCCTGTGATTCCCTGCAGGGAGCTTTCATTGCAGTTGTCACTGTAAAAAAGCAACCAAATTCAACATATAGATACAGGGAGTGAAGGCATGGGTGAGTGTGTGCATGCACACTCTTGCGCATCCATGTATGTGTGTATATATGTATATAGAGAGACAGTGAGTTCTTTGTTCTATAAAATATAAATGAATAATGGGCAGAAGGAGTCTGTTAGGATTTCAATGTCTTTTTACTCAATAGATTTTTAATTTTATTAGAGTGAATAGAGCTTTAGAGTCATATGTACAATGTATTAATGGATTTTTAAAAAGATTTATTTTTATTGTTTTTGACAGAGAGAGGGAAAGGGAGAAAGAGAGAGATACAGAGACAGAGACAGAGAGAAGGGGGAGGGCCCAGAACAGTCTCCATAGTTGCACATCATCAGCTTTTCCAAATAGTTTCATTCCACAGGTGGGCGCAGGGCTGCATGGGGCAGGAAATGGGCTGGGGTCTCACCCTGGTGAGAACCGAACTGGAGGCACACCCCAGTTCAGCATATGGGTTCACACGGGCCGGAGCCAGGATTCGATTCGTGGTCCCCGAGGCTGCAAAGTGAGTGCCTAACCCACTGAGCCATTCTAGCTTCCCCTAATAAATTTTTTTTAAGTCCATACCCCATAGGACAAAATGGTCACATAAGGGGAACAGAATTTTTCAAATGATAGGTTGTGATCCATTAGGAGGTTATGAGATAAATTAAGAGAGTTGTGAACAATATTTTACAAAATGAAGTAGAATAGAAAACTAAGTGTAAGTATCGTTCTGTTGTTAAACCTTTGTGTGAATGTATTTATGTGTATTGGATCACAATTTCCACTTTAAAATGTGGTTGTAATTTTTAAAATGTTGAAATTTGCTGACTGCATTTGTCTTCCTAGGTTTTCATAACAAAATATCATTGACTACATGTTTTAAACAGCAGAAATTTATTTTCTCACAGTTCTGTGGGCTGGAAGTCTGAGACCAAGGTGTCAGCATAGTTGGATTCTAGTGAGAACTCTTGCCTTGGCTTGCAGACAGCTGCCTTCCTCACGTGGTGGTGGAGACTGAGTTAGCGTTTTGGTTGTTTTTATTTTATAAGGGCACTAATTCCATTATAAGAGTTCCAAAGTTGTGATTTCATCTGAATCTTGTTGCCTCTCAAAGTCCCCATCTCCAATACCATCATATTGGGGGTTTATGGCTCCAGCCAATGAGTTTTTGGAGGAACACCATTCAGTTCTTAGCACTAATGTAGAGTTTCTATCTTAAGTTTATATTTAGTTTTCAGTATTTTTATGCTTCAGACTAAACTTCCTGAAGGCAAGTATTAGAAGTATCTCATTTTTATAGCCTGCTGCCCTAGAAGTAGTGGAAGATTACAAAATACTCATCAAACAAATGTTAAGAGTTTCAGGTACTTTTATTTAAAAGAGTAATAATGATAACAGTTTATAATGAGATAGCACTTAATACTTTTCAGAATGCTTTCCATCAATGATCTTACTGACAATTCAGAATTATTCTGTTGTAAAGAAGCATACAGAATGCTGTATTAATAAGTTTAATTATCTTCTGAGTTTATTCCACATTACAAAGGTGCACAGTAAGACTTTATTTAAGTAGGCCCTAAAATTTGTGTTAGGGAAAGACCCAGGTTTTGTGGGGACTTGAAGCTTGTATAATTTTGGAGGACATCACTGAGAACAAGAATACAAAATGACTAGAAAATCAGATATAATAGTGAACATTTATTTAGAAGGAAAAAAAGAAATTACAGATCTTTTTAAAGTTGACAAGTACTTAATTTTAATTTCCAAATATGTGTTGCTAAAATATAGAAACAAAATTGATATTTGTAGATTGACCTTGTATCTTATGACTTTGCTTAGTTCATTTAGAACTAGTAGGGTTTTTGTTTGTTTGTTTGTTTGTTTGTAGATTCCTTAGGACTTCTTACAAAGACTAAGTGTCTTCTATGGAAAGAAGAAACATTTTAAGTTTCTTCCTTTTCAATAAGAATTTATTTATTTATTTATTTATTTATTTGCCTTATTTCACTGGGGTAGGATCTCCAGGGCATTGTTGAGTAAAAGTATCAAGAGTGATGGTCTTTGACTTATTTAAAATCTTACAGGTAAAGTACCAGTCATTCACCACTAAGTAGTGTATCTATGATAGCTTTTTCATAGATATCATTTAGATTGAGGAAGTTCCTTTTTATCTGTAGTTTACAGAGAGTTGTATTATAAATAGTGTTGAATTTAGAAAACCTTATTTTTGCATTTACTGAAATGATTAATATGTTTCTTGGCATGCTTTTCTTCAAGTTTGTCCTGCTTGGGGTTTATTGAGTTTGTTAGATTTGTGGGTTTAGTATTTTAATCAAATTTGGACGTTTTTCTTTCGTTATTTGTTCAGATATTGTTCTCTTTCCCCATCTTCTTCTCTCCTTTTGGTGGCTCTAACCACTGGTATGTTTGACTACATTACTAATGGCCTGTGTACTTATTTTTTGATATTTTTTCTCTTTTGTCTTCATTTTAGAAAGTTACTATTATGTCTTCAAATTCA
>PVKE010018596.1:0-29348 GCA_004027555.1 Craseonycteris thonglongyai | reverse complement strand
GGTTGCCAGAGTGAGTCTTGTAAAAAATAATGTTACCTCTCCCTGCTTAAAACTCTTGAATGACTCCTTATTTCCCTTTTAATAGAGAGTAAAAAGCAAACTTTAAGATGGCTTCTAAGCCCTTTATGACCTGTCCCCTGTCTACCTCTCTCACCTAAGTTTTTTAACATTTTCCCCATAAAAACATACTATCTAGCTCTAGTTAATTACTTTACATTTCTTGAACTGGCCAAATCCTCTCCTACCTCATTGCCTTTGCCCATGATCTGCTTGGGTCATGATCTCTCTTTTACCTCACTTTCACTATAAGTCCATAGTTATCGATCAAGTCCCAGCCTAGGTTAACTCTCTCTCTAGGAAACCTTTTCTAGGAAAATGAAACCTAAATTTTGGCCTAGATTCAGAGTATTTTATGTTTCCCCATTGATATTTCTTATCACTGTTACATTGAAAATTTATGTGTTTACTTACCTGTAGCCGCTAAACTACTTTGAGCTTTAAGGGACAAGTCTGTCTCTATTCCAGTCTTGAAATCTTTAGCATCTAGCACAGAGCCTGGTCCATAGTAGGTGCTAAATAGTTACTTGATGGAGAAATGAATGTGTGAAGTGCTTTAAGTATATTTGGCAACATTTACTTTTAATTACACTGTTTACATCCATTGATTCTTAGTATGACATTATAAGCTGGGAAAGTAGGTTATTTCTGTTTTAAAATTGGGCAAATGGAAAAAGAGAGGCCATATAACTTGCTTGGGGGTTTTCAGGACATTTTAATGGTAAATGTACATCTAATCTCTAGTTTTGGGTAAATGTCAACATTGTATATCATAGTTTTCCCTCACTCACCTCTCCATTTTTCTTGCATTCTTCTTTTTTTTGTTTATTTCCTCCTCTGACCTCATGATTATTATTAAGGCCACACTGAAAACTATAAAGATGGTGACACATTGATTAATCAATAGGTTTGGGATTTTTAGAAAGATTAATCACTCATTATTAAGCAAAATTCCTCTTTCCTCCATGATTCCATGTTAGTCTGAGCTCATGATGCTGGGAAAGGGGATGTGACAGGTGCTAACTCTTTCAAGATGAGATACATAGAAATTCCAGGAACTACTGAGAGGTTGGTCATTCATATATTGGCAAATTACTTTGTAGTCGAAACCTATGATTTAGACCAGAGGTGTCCACCTTTTGGCTCCTCTGGGCCACTTTGGAAGAAGAAGAATTGTCTTGGGCTACACATAAAATACACTAACGTTAGCTGATGAGCTAAAATCATCATCATCATCATCATCATCATCTCATGTCTTAATAAAGTTTACAAATTTGTGTTGGGCAGTGTTCAAAGTTGTCCTGGGCCACATGTGGCCTGCAGGCCGTGGGTTGGACAAGCTTGATTTAAACCAAGCATGTGAATCTTTATAATTAGGTAATAGTATACAACTTTAAAACTGTGTGGCACCTGGAAGATTGAGAATGGACTCTAGGTTCATTCACCACCTTGTCACATTGCTTTGCTGATGACAGTAGGATTATGTAATTTAGTTGTTGAAAAGAGGAAGTTCATATGTGAACTTGGTGTAATATGATGAATGGGAATAATCTTCTCTGTGGAATACTGATGGGAAATATTAAATAACATTTAATGTTTTTGAATACTTTACCATTAACTTGCATTCTGAAATCTTTTAAAACCAACATACATCATTTTTGTGTGGGATGGGGGTAGCTATACATTTTGTTCCTATATCCAGTAACTCTGTGCCATAGAGTATTGTAAAGTCAATTAACTTGTAGAAATTAATACCTATAGCAAAATGAGGTAGGGCCAATGGTATCTGAAAGATTTTCTGAAAATTGCCTCTTGAATGTGACACTCATGGAGGTCCTTGGGTCCAGGCAACAAACTGGAAGTGAAAGCCTAGGTTGAGAGGCCAGAAAACATTGCTTTACCTGGCCCTCTTCCTGGCTTGGCTGGAAAGTTTAGGCCATTTTTTTGTGTGCCTTTTAGGTAGCATCCTTTTCAAGTATATGACCATGGAATCTGAGAAGAACTCGGAGAAACAGGAGGAAATTCTTTCTATCCTGGAAGAAAAATATCCGAGCCTGCCTTCAAGAGAGGACATTATCAATGTCCTAAAGGAGAGCCAAGTCAGCGCTCAGGGTGAGTGACTGTCCCCCAGCTCTCACACAGCTCCCAAGTACGGCTGGTTTGTGGTATGGCATATTGCCAGGCCCCAGAAGATGAATTTGAATGTGCCTTCACTATCGTTTATGCCTGTGGAAGATTTTCAGGCAGGTAATGTTGGATCAGCTGGAAGCAGATAGCATGGACTGCAGACTCTCTGTGGACTTTGTGCCTGGATGTGTAGTTAATTCACACATCTAACACACACACCTCAGATGTATCATGACCTGAAGTCTCTTTGCTAAGAGGGTTCTACTTTGAGAAAGTGGCAGCAGCAATGTCAAGCACAATGGGATTTCATAAATCAATTCATTTTAGAAAAAATAGAAGACAGCTAAGCATATAAAACTGTTCTCTAAGTATAGGCTTTATCAAAACAGTTGATTTCTTGAATCAATTGTTTTACAATAATAATATAATATATAGGTGTAATTCATTGAGTTCCTGATACACACAAGGTTCTGCTGATACAACTTTGCATGGATTATCTCACTAAGCCCTCATGGCAATCTGGCAGGTGCTATTTATTATCCCCAGTTTCCAGATGAGAACAGTAGAGCACAGAAAGGCATCTGCTTTCACACCATCACACACAGCTGGCAAGTGGCCACACCAAAATTTAAACCCACACAATCTATCTTTAAGGTGCATAGCTTTATCTTTTAGTTTGGAATCCTCCAGGGGCAAAGCCCGAGACAAAGGAGTTTATTTGAGAGGTGACCCCAGAAAATACGTATCGGGGATGGAGCGCTTTATCAAGCAAGTTCACTTCCATGGAAAACCAGGCCTTCATCCCAGTAGGGAATTCTGGGAAAGAGTGTAAAATTATATCTCAGCATTACCCCATCTGAAGGGTGCAGTGGTATTTTGGAATTTGTACACCTAAACCCTAAGAGGTGATTATTAAATTTTCAGGAATTTTGTGAGTTGGTTGATATTAGGTTGGTAGCTTGACATCATCCACTGTAGAGGTGTTGAAATTGACAAACACCGCACACCAGGTTTTCTTGCTGGTTGTTAAACATTTATCAGCACACCACTGCAATATTTAGGGCCACCCAGTCCCCTAGATTGGCCTCCAGTGGCCAGATAGAGCAGGCGTTGGTAGTCAAGCACCATTCTGGGGCTAACTTGCAGTGGGAACATCTAAGGAAATGTGTGTGGGACACTGCATCTGTTACATCTTTTGTATAGATGCACATGTGAGAATGTAAGGGTATGTATGGCTGCATGACGATAAGCATTTTATCATTCATTTTCAAAGCTGTTCCCAAATTTTAACATCACAGAATATTCTATGAATCATTTTATGTTGTGATAATAGAATGTGGCCTTTGTGTCTTTGAGTAAAAGAAAAATATATAGAACCTGTTTCTTTAGACTGCCGTAATTGACTGTGTTCGAAGTTGGGAGGACAAGTGGTATCTTAACATGTGTCTGGGATGGATATATGTGCTTTACTGGGCATTACTATGGGTCTATCAGATATAATAATCTAGGGTGAGAATTAAATATCAAGCCAGACCTTTTCCTGTTTTTTGTCCATAGATTTTATTGAAGTACATTGGTAAGCTGACTAAAGCTATGAAATTCTGAATAATTTCACCGTTCTAGATTATTCCTCCCATCATTTAAGTAATTTGATAGCTTCTATTAACAGAATCTATTATAAAGGTCACCAACTTAATTATGACAATTCTATGAGTCATGTTATAAATTGCACATTTAATAAAACATTAGGAAACATGTGGGTTCACCTAAATATAACCTCGAGGCAAATGTTGGCTTGGTTAGGTATTAGTTGGATAGGCTGCATGGTTATACTACTTTTTTTCACATGCCCCAACTCTGTTTTTTTCCCTTGTCTGCTCTGGACCTCCAGGGGCTGACCCCTAATTATTTAATCTTCTGGGCTCCCTGAAGATTACTGGCTTCAGGTTGGGCTTAGTTAATGGGAAGAATGAGCAAGCATGGGACATGGGAGTTGGGGGAAGGAGAAAAGAGAGGCTGTAGTATTTCTTCCCTGCTCCATTCCTGATTTGTTGCGCTAAGTCTCTAGCAGATCTGCTCTGCACATCCACATCTTGATTTTCTCCCCTTGTCCTTTTGCTCGTCTTTGGATGCTCACCATCTTTTATTCATTCTCTCAGTCCTGCTCACATCTCTGTAAGTGTCCTGCCATTAAAGAACCTTCCTTTGGATTATAAGGGGTGAAAAAAATTTTTTTTCCCTGCTGGGGTCCTAATTGATGGAAATACTATCACTTCTGTGATTTTTGCCTTAATATGTGTCTGTTTATTATGGATAAAAGCAATATTAGAGGGAAAAGTATTGAAATTAAGATAATTTTTTTTAATTACCATCTCTTGATATTACTGAAAAAATTTCCCCAAGTATAACATAAAACTTTACCTCTCATTCACAGACTTAAGTATTGAACAGACAATGCTAAAGGATCTAAAGGAACTATCAGATGGAGAAATAAAAGTGGCCATTAGTACTGTGAACATGACCCTTGAGGTAAGGAAGGGGATGATTTTTTGGCAATAATCTATTATACAATTGTAGTGTGGACATCTGGAATACAACTCTTTCTACAATGTAAGTCAGTGTTAATCTATTGCTTTGAATACTTCTTTGTGATACACTGTATTTGATTGGGAATGCAGAGTATTATTTTGGGTGAAAACACTATGCTAAATCAATGAGAAATGCCAAACTTGAGTTCCCAAGGTAAGTACCATTTGATCCGTCTCAGTAAAACAGTACCAAAATCACACTCACATACACGTGTTTGTGTGTATAACATTTCATAGCAACAATTATGTATGTGATTGGATTCACTCTTGTATTATTTGTTTATTTATTTATTTTGTGCACTACTCTGCATTTTTCAGAGAACTTTTCCAAGAAAAGTTGTGCTTTGGTCTTTGTAAGCTGTTTTGATGCATGTCATTTTGGTAATCAATGGTGACACCTCAAGTATTAGTAGGACCCTCTTCCAGTCCTTTAAATGAACGATTCAGAGTGAACACTACTTTTGTCTTTTGTGTGTTTCCTTGGTAAAGTATCTTTTGCCTACTTTGAGAGTTTTCAATGACTTGTATGTTTATCTTAATTAACCTATGTCATGGGCATTATATTTTCAGAGGCACATTTGTGCTGCGCAGAAGTCTGCATATTTCTTAACCATTTTATTGCCTTGATCAAGCTATTCACCTTTGATTAGTCACTGAATGCTCAGGTCATATTTATGGAGGTAAAAATTGCAACATAGGAACTTGTCTTTCAGTTTTTAGAATCGTATGTTCATATACTTTTATATTTTTTTCATGGTGGTGGTAAGTTTATCAATATGTATATTCCTAAGGAATGTATATTTCTAGGGCATAGCAGGCATGCATATGGGTGTCCACACCTCAGAAAACCCAAGGGCAAACCAGGTGTTTTCTTTGTAAAATTTATTTCCAGTTGATTAACGTTATAATTCAGCTCATAGATCCATATAGGTAGCAGGAGGCAGACTATTGTCACTAACTGTAATCATACTTGGTAGTTATATGGTATCTCATTATTTACAGAGCATGTTCTTACTGTAAGTATAAACTCCACTGTTTTTCTGGACTTTCAAATTGATAAATACTCCATATAATTAGAGGTTGCTGTGACTCAATGCAAGAATACATGCAATTTGGGATGTAGTAACTAGATAATCACCTTCAATTAACAATCTGTTTTGTGTCTAAAAATCCAAGGAAAATGTGGATCTTGCAAGGGTCAGTAGCTCTGAGAATCATTTCTCCAAGTTCAAGCCTTAGGGTTTTCTTCTTTTCTCCCTCTCCTGTCTCCCTTCATTTAATGGCATCTTATTAGGTTTTTAATGCCTTGTTTGGAATTACTCACTAAATTAACATAGAACATCTTGTAATTGCTTAGGGAACTGTTTGTAGTTAGCAAATTACTTTAAGGCTATTATTATTATTATAGATCTAACATAGCTTTAATGTACCTTCATTTATGTTATGGGACTATACAAATGGCTTTGTCAGATATGTTAAACTGTAAATGTTTTGAAGCTGAAAGGTGATAAACTTATAGTAATCTTGATGGTAATTTACATAGAGGTCCAGTAATTAATCAGGTAGTTAAGTACATGTTTGGAAGCACTGTATAATCTTCTGGGAAGAAGAAGAAGGACATCTGTAGATGCAAAGAAGTTTACACAGGTTAAACTCTAATCAGCTGAATGACAACTTTTTACTTGTGCATAACCGGGATATTAAAGATGACTGAGAAATGGAAAAGGAGCTCCTTAGCAGCATTCTATATAATCTTTAAAAGAGAAAATTTACATTATTTATTCAATGTGCCAGTTGGAAAAAAAATAATAAGTTAAGGGCAATGTTTGGTTTTCTTCTTAGATCATCTCATGATACAATGGCATTTTCCCAGTCCTTACTCATACTTGATTATATTTCAGCATTACTTCCCATTTCCATGGATTTTGTTTTTTAAATAGTGGCAGAATCCACATGACCTTATTTTGTGTGTTTTGGAACAGCTGTCAAATTGCCCTTAAGTCTAGATATGCAAGGGCTGTCTGAGAAAATTCAGCCACAAATGCCTCTATTTTTCTTACTACATGGCTGGATACTTTCAAGACAGCCCTTGTATTCTCAAAGAAATAGTCTAGTCTTAGTTCCTATGATTTTCTAAATATCTTAAAGCGTGGTCTAAATCCTCCAAAGCGTGGTCAAAACCAAGTTACTTCATGATGATTTTTATACATTCTCTATTTTTTTTTATAAATGTTTTCTGAACTCTTACAAAATTTAGTCTAAATGACCAATTTAAGACTTATACTATATTATATCCTCCATTGTTTCATGTATTTAATTATGGTTAAGTGATATTTTAGATTAATTAAGGGTAATAATCTTTGACTTCTATTTTACTTTAATTTCTTGGCACAGTGCTAGACTGGGCATATAATAAGTGCTTAGAAATACAAATACTTAGTAAGTATTTGTGTCGTTGGGTATTTGATTTTTATTTCCTTTTGAACTTAAATGAACAGCTTGGAAAGCAAAGCTCTACATCCCAAGCAATCTACTTTGTTCCCTTCCAAAAAGTTCTGTCCAGATAACTATAGCTAAATGCTGAGGTAAGCTAATAAAAATGTGGAGCACATAATCATAGATAATACTTCTTATCCAGCTGTCCAAAAATGTATCAGGTGGCTGTGCAACAGTCAGCTGTTGTCACTGGAAGAAATCAACTGGAGGTTCTGTGGCATGTCAGGGAAATAAGAAAGAGGATTTCTTACATTTTCACTGGTCCTTTGCAATGCTGCAATGCCACCGTTGTATGTGTGTCATGGCCTTTATTTGCATGGTGACCCAATTAATTTCCTTGGTTGGGAATATTGAGAAAATTGGAAGAATTTGTCTCCTTAATACAGCAAGTTGTTCAGATAGAACCACTGGATTGGGAGGTAGAAATCACTGCCTTTGGCAGGTGGGTTAACTCTGGCCATCTGTGTTATAGAGAGAAAACTAGTAAACACTTTATCTCTCATTTTTACTATAACATACATGTATATCACAAATGATAGCTATAATCTAGTCAAGTCATAGAAATTATTGGAAGATTTACCATAGAAAGCAAATAATTATAATACAGAGTTACAGTGCTTACGTTCAGTATATGAGGTCAAAATGAAGATGATTTTGAGGAGTGTAATGAATAAAAATGGCCTTATAAGAAGTATGGCCAGAAGGTTAGCCTTCCTTACAGAGAGGACTTGGAAACTAGGATTATGTAGAAGATACTAAAGTCCCATTTCACATGGCCTCGGGGTCATTTGGAGTCTGAATATAACACATATCCCATAGGGCATGCACACCACCTATTGGAATCTACTTCATTGATTATCATTGTGCCTGATCCTTTATGCCCTTTCATTTGCTTGCCTATTTGCTTATCAAAAGAACAACACAGGGGAAGCTGGGATGGCTCAGTGGGTTAAGTGCTCACTTTGCAGCCCCACGGACCAAGGATTGAATCCCGGTCCCGGCCCGTGCGGACCCATATGCCGAACTGGGGAGTGCCCCCAGTTCAGTTCTCACTGGGGTGAGACCCCAGCTCAGTTCCTGCCCTGTGCAGCCCTGCACCCACCTGTGGAAATGAAAGTATGTGGCAAAACCAATGATGTGAAACTATGGAGACTGTTCTGGGCCCAGCCCCCTTCTCTCTGTATCTCTCCCTCTCTCTCTGTCAAAAACAATAAAAATAAATCTTTAAAAAAAAAGAACAACACAGCTGACTGATTCTGTTTCAATCCTTCATTTTATTGATGGAACCAGTAGAAAGAAATACAAAATCCATGTAATGCTAGAAACAAAATCCATGTAAAAAAAAACACAAAAAGTATAAAAATTAAAAATAATAAAACCTTAATCAGAAAGAAAAAAGAATTTATGATCAAAGCATGTGCTTAACCTTAAGAAACTTTGCTTTAATTCTCTTGCCAGCAGAATGATTTTATATCCTGGGCCTTGTTTACTCTTTAGTAAAGCAGTATATTAAGATTTAAGGGGAATGGGAAAATCTTTTCTTTCTAATGAGGTACCACTGAAGCAACTGAACTTGCTCATGGCTGCACATGAATAGTTCTCTGTGAACACCAGATATTACTATAGCTCCTTTAAACATCTCTCGAAGGACTATAAATCATCCGTGTCTTTCCTCAGGAGGATAATAACCAAGTACTGACATGATCACTTTTTATTATGATCATTGTGATTTATTCCTGCGTATATACTGTATCAGTTTGCTCAGGCTGCTATAACAAAGCACCACAAACTATGTGACTTTGACAACAGAACTTTATTGTCACACAGTTCTGGAGGCTGGATATTGGCAGGATGCATTCCTTCTGAGGGCTGTGGTGAGAGTCTGCTCGATCTCTACCTGTAACCTGTTTCTGGTGATTTACTGACAACCTTCCACATTCCTTGGCTTTGGTAGCCTTACCCTGATCTCTGCCTTCACCTTCACATCATTCCTATGCATGTCTCTGTGTCCATTTTTATATAGACACCAGTTATATGGGATTAGGGTCCACCCTAATGACCTCATCTTAACTAATACATTTGCAATGACCCTATTTCTAAATCAGGTTACATTTAAGGTGCTAGAAGTTAGGACTTCAATATATAAATTTGGGGGCATACAATTCAAGCTATAACATATACTATTCATAAAAAGTAGTCATTTTCCAGACAAGTTAATATATTTTTATTTATTTATTTATTTTTGACAGAGCGTGAGAAAGAGAGAGAGAGATACAGAGAGAGAACTGAACTGGGGGAGCTCCCAGTTCAGCATATGGTTCCACACGGGCCGGGGCCGGGGCCGGGATTTGATCCTCGGTCCCCGGGGCTGCAAAGTGAGCGCTTAACCCACTGAGCCATCCCAGCTTCCCCTCCAGACAACTGAGAAGAACAAAACTTATAAGACTGATTGGCTGAGCACATTTTCATCTGTTGCTTCCACATGTTTTTATTTCAAAGCAGTTCCTTTAAATGGGGGACAAAGAAGATTTCCAACTCTTGAAGTTTTGTCTCCTTCATTCAGAGTTGGAGTCTGAGTAAATTCTTCAGGCCTGTTTGCTCTCTGGGGCTCTGCTGTGCTTCCAGCTGGAGGCCTCCTCATGACCAGCCACTCTGTTGTTCGAAACCTGGAATAGAGCACATGAGATGCATTTTGGTAAAGTGACGCAGACTACTAACTCATCCTGCCCTGTAGAGACTACCAGCCATGCTGCGGAGGGAAAAATACCACTGTTTCCCCTGAGTATTCGAGCCTGCTCAGAATGAATTCCTGAGATGACTGTTAAACTCCTCCCTAACAAAAGGGATCATTTACTTAGACTGCAGTGAACATCATTTTTTTTTAATTGTTAGATTTATTGGGGTGACATTGGTTGGTAACACTTACATAGTTTCCAGGAACACAACTCTACATTATATCATCCATGCATTGCATTAAGTGCTCACCACCCAGAGCCAGCTCCCTCCATCACCATATATTTGGTGCCCACTCCCAAATCCCCCCTCTCACTCTCCCACCACCCTCTCCACTTACCCTCAGGTAACCACCAAACTATTGACTGTCTCCATGAGTCTTTGTGTCTTTGTTACTTTCAGTTTTATATTCCACCTATAAGTGAGGTCATATGTTTCTTGATTCTTTCAGTCTGACTTATTTCACTTAATAAGATGTTTTCAAGTCCATCCATGTTGTCACAAATGTCTGTATTTCATCTTATTGCTGAGTAGTATTCCATTGTGTCAATGTACCACAACTTCTTTATCCAGTCATCTATTGAAGGACACAGGTGGATTCCAGGACTTGGCCACTGTGAACAGTGCTGCGACGAACATTGGGTGCAGATATCTTTGCAGATTAAGGTTTTGGGGTTCTTTGGGTAGATACCCAGGAGAGGGAATGCTGGGTCATATGGCAGTGAACGTCATTTGAACACTTGTAACTGTTGATTTAAGACTGATCAAACCTGTCTGAAATCTGCGTTACTAACTTTAAACACCAAATATGATTTCTCATTGTTTGAGCTTGGAGTCTTCTAGAGTTCAGGACAAAGGACCTCTGGAATATTTATCTACATTATTTTGTCATAGAATTCACAGTAATATTTTGGGGAGCATATGTTATTTTTGATTTACATGTTCTTCAAAATGCCAAACCCTTATACTGGTGGTGATTTTTCAAAGACATTTGGCCAACCAGTGGAGATGGATGCAGCCTCCCTCTCCTCCAGGTTCTCAGTCATAAGGGCCTCCGTGTCTTTTTGGTCCAGGCCTGCCAGCTCCTCCTTGCTAAGAGGGACTTAACATTTGACGATGAGCGTTCACTGTGTACCAACTAGTAGACTAAGGATGTATTAATACAAGCATTAGCTTGTGGTCACGGCTAACTATTCTTCTGCCCCTACTTCCCTATATGGCCATCTATTTCCCTAAATGGCACAAAACACCTCAGTACAGCTTTTCTAGCTCTCATTCTGCATCAGGAATGAGATAAATGGTGATCCAGAGTTTAGAGACCATCAGGTGTTGTGCATTCTTTGGCATAGTGTAGTGTCCTGTCCCCTCTCCCGCTCCTCTGAAACACTGGTAAAAATGCATTCATGTGGAAGTGGTGGAAAGGGGAAGTATAGAAAACACAGAGCCTCCCCCAGGCATAACTCCCAGAAATCCCCACTGATTTCCCTGGGCAACATGCTGTGGGAATGCGATAATGTGATCAGATACAATGGGGACATGGCCTCATCTAGAGACTGCAAGGAATTTAAGTGACACTAGCCTCAAAATTGGCTATTTAGTTTGGTGCAAAAAGGAAGAAAGCTGTGGGAGGAGCTGTGTGCCATTCTAGGAAGCCCCCGAATGTGGTTGATTGGTAGTAAATGAACAGGGTAGAGGCAGTGTGTCATTTAATGGTATTTTACTTGCTGCCTCTCTAGTGGAGAATGGCTTTATGTGATTTAGATTTATATGCAAACATGGATGTGTATTATTCATGATCAGTCCCCTTTGTCATTATATCTCTACCCCCAACATGCTGTGAATCTGCTTTTGCACCAAGAGCATGAAACAAAACAGCTGTAGTACCCCAACCTAGGATTCCTGAGGTCATGATGTGTTGGTTCCAATTTACTCCCTTCTCACTGCCTCGTGTTCAACATAAAATGGTGTTTCAGTTACATACTGCTGTGTAGCAAGCCACCCAGAGCCTAGAGGCTTAAAACAAGATGTTATCTCTCATCGACCTGTGGCTTTATCGGGTTAAGCTAGGCGGTTCTTGCTGAGTTTCTCACGCCCTTGCAGTCGGATGATGGTGAGTTGGCACTGTCACCTGGCTTAGGTTTCTCACAGCATGACAGTTCGTTCTGAGAGAGTGAGAAAGCGCAGAAGCGAGCCAGCCACAAGAGGTAGCTTCCAAAAGACTGAGGTGGAAGCGACACTTCTTGTGACCTAACTTGAAATGTCTCAGAATATCACTTCCATCATATTGTACTGTTCATGCAGGTTTTAAGATCTTCCCAGATTGATGACATAGGGAACTAGCTGTGATGTGTTGGTGAATGTTTAACAATAGGCTCTCTGGGGAAAAAAAATGTGTGTGCATGTATATATATATATATATATATATATATATATATATATATATACACACACACACCCACACACACCGTACTGATATAAAGGATATATAGCACCATTTACAAACAATGTATACTTTGTTGTAAATTACATATAATCATTGAATCTCACTGAGTGAATTCATTAATTTTTGTGCAATTCTTGCATTGCATTGATGAAAGAGTGTAGTTCCAACAACAATGTAGTTGATGTTTTTGTTTTCCTTAATAAGAAAGTGAAACGATGAAGACTTTTGTCTGAACTTCACCTGTTTTGTCAACCACATGAATTACTTACTATATTTGCTGAATTAAAGAAGAGTTTTCAAATACTGAAAGAACATGTCTTGGGACGTTTTTCTTTTTCTTTCGTTTTCTTTTTTTTGGTGCTATTACCATGTGATGGCTAGAAACAAAATTCACTTTTAAGTTTAGCCTGCTTAATTAACTTTTCCTTCATTACTTTCCTAGGTTTATAAATTTAGACCAGGCAAATTAATTTTGATAAAGAGCCTACGCTCAAGTATTTTAGACTTTGTAGTCCAAGATGCAAAATTGAAGATTTTATCTAGAAACTTAACAACTTTTTGAAAGTGTACACCTCATGGGCCATACTGAAATTGGCAGCGGGCTGAATTTGGCCTGTAGGCTGTAGCTTGCCAACACCTGCTCTAGACAATCAACAAAACTATACAACAAGCTTTGATGTGTAGTGTTTGCCAATTTTCATAGTGTAAATACTCTTACCAGGCCAATTTCAAGGTGCCAATGTAATACCATCAAAGCAGGGTTGGGATTAGTTGATAACGCTATATTGTGTAATTGAAATTTGCTAAGAGAAGATATCTTAAGCATTCTCACACACACAAAAAGGAAAGAAGAAAGAAAGGTCATCACACACTGTATATTTTAAATATATTTCAATTTTATTTGTCCACCTTTCTGAGAAATGAGCTCCATGATATTGGTAGAATTAAGTAATTTTCTCATTATTGCCCTTTAATAAATGTTGGTATTTGCAAAGCTAATAAGTAGGCTTTAATTCTAGTCATTTTCGTCATCCCATAAGATGACAAAGAAGCCAGAAAACAGGCTGTTAAATTAATTCATTCTCAACTTCAACACTGTTGAGGGAATTAAGAAATAACATTTTATAAAACATGTCTGTGACAATTTGAACTTTTGTCATAGCACACTATCTAATTCTCTTCTGCATCTTTATGAGAAGGGAAGCCCTCAGGACATAGTGATATGCTAGGATGACTGCTCTTTCACTCTGTAAATACATTTTTTAAGAGTACTGTAATGTCATTTTGATGGTTTAATTTCTGGAAGGATTTGGCTAATTAAATTTTTAGAAATGTGCTCAGGCCAGTTTTAGCTGCCTGGTGTTACTTTTAATAGCAGTTGTTGCTTGCTTTCTCCCTCTCGTTTAAATTCTCTCTCCTGTTTTCAGAGCTATTGTGCTGATTTGGAGACTTGACCTTAGTTTAAATTAGTTTGTCTGTAGCACTCCTGTGAATTATATGCAATATTTTAAAGTTAATTACTACATTGTATCAACTTGTCATAGAAAAGCAGGCTGCGAAACTAAAGGAAAGCTGTTAACTTTATTTGTGACAGAAAAACCTCTACAAAAGAGAAACAGTGGAGTGTGATTGTGTGAATACCCGCTTCCTATCCATGTAGGTAAAAGTTAAATTGGTTCCCTAAGTAACAGGGAATTCTTTTTTGTACACACTGAAATGAAATCATAAATTTATGCCAAGTAGCCAGTAGCAGTTCCAAGAAATAAGAAGACTCAAACAAAGGAATGATTTAAGATAGTTAAGTTCTAGAATAGACATCTTTTTTTGTTGTTTCTTAATCAACAGTGATTGCTAAGGGTGGCTGTGTTGAGTATGTTAGAAAAGGTTGGTGGTGTCACCTAGTGGTGAAAAAGGAAAACAGAAATAATGTTAAACTAGGATTTGGTAATTTATTATTCTCTTATTCCTTTAAAAGAATAATGTAATGCTCATTGTATCTATAGCATGGGCCTAATCAATACCTTGGATAATTCAAATTAAAAAATAAATATAATAGTAGCCAATATTTACTGAGTGTTTACTACAAATCAGACATTTAATTTTTATTTTCTCAGTGAACCTCTATGATTACCCTTTGAAATATGTCTATTATCACTTACATCTTATAAATAAACTGCAAGAATCTTCTAGTCTATGTGCTGCTAAAGCGAGCACCAAGACTCTTCTAGAAAAATATAGTTCATGACATTAAATATTTGTGGCTATGTTTTGCTTTACAATATTTTATTTTATTTTTGAAGATTTATTTTATTGTTTTTAAGAGAGACAGAGACAGAGAGAAGGGGGAGAGCCCAGAGCAGTCTCCATTTCTGTACGTCATCAGTTTTCAACATAGCTTCAGTCCACACAGGTGGGTGGGGGGCCACACAGGTCAGGAACTGGGCTGGGGGCCTCCCATGTGGAAGGCACACCCCCTTGGCCCAGGGGCCAAACTATGGGGCGAGAACCAAACTGGGGTCCTCCTGCATGGGAAGCACACCCCAGATCAGCATATGGGACCACATGGGCTAGAGCCAGGATTCAATCCTTGGTCCCCAGGGCTTCAAAGTGAGAGCTGAGCTCGTTGAGCCATCCTGGTTTCCCTGCTTTCCAATATTTTAGACTAGAATTATTTTTATAATACCATTATGAAATATAATTTTTAGTTTCTTCACAAATGCCTCTACAAGAACACCTGTAGTGACTCTATTGTTCTGACCTTTAAGAGTGCTTTCTATTTATCCCAAACCAAATGGTCATCTTGTACCTACCTGCCCATGGAGCCCCCAAAATGAGGCTCCCTAACTACCCTACAGTCATTGACATCATCATTTTAACCTACACAGCCCTATCAGATTGGCTGATATGTTTTTGGTATGCCAGAGTTGAAGAGGAGAGCTTGGATGCATGCATTCATTTTATCCATCCACTTAATCACCCATTAATGTAGTCATTTGTCATAAAAAATTATTGAGTAGCTACCATGTGCCAAAATATGGACTGGATACTGCAATACAATGGTTGAGCTTAGGAATTATTGGTAATTCTAAGTGGCTTTAATGAGTCAACACAGGATAACAGAATTTCTGACTCAGTAGCTTTGGGGTGGGGCTGGAGAATTTATGCTTTTAAGTCCCTTAGATGTTGACCCTGCTGGTTCAGAGATCACATTTTGAATATCACCATTTTAGAGCCATTCAAGTCAGGTTCCAACTTTTGTATACATATAGACAGTTACTGAGGAAGGGAACCAGCATTCATTAAGTACCTACTATGTTCCCAACACTATGGTAAGTGCTCTATATTAATTATCTTTTAAAATCTTGACTTCCCTTATGTAGTAGGCAATTATTATATCTATTTTACAGGTGATTAAACTGAGACTTAGAGACAGAAAATATACTATGTTAAACTACAGAGTAGGTATTCTAACACAGGGATGTCTGATTTTAAAGTCCTTATTTTTTCCCCATTGTTCTGTGTTGGATCACAGAAGAATAAACTAGTTGGTACCATAAATGATTACCTTGTGTATATTTTTCTAAAACTGTCAAATCAGCTGGCTATGGACATAATTCAGAAATACAGGTATAAGCAATAAGAAAGTTTATGTTGCATTTTGCTATCGCTGTATAACAAACCACACCAAAACTTGTTGTCCTTAAAAAAATAATTGAATATTTCTCATGATTCTACTGGTCTTGCCTGAGCTCACTCATGTGGCTGCAGTCAGGGGATGGCTCTGCTGGGACAGGTTGATCTCAGGTGGGCTCACATACATGGGTGGGGCCTCAGATGTGAAGGTTGAAATAAATGGCTGGGCCTCTCTTTCCACATGGTCTTTCATTTCAGGCTTCTTTACTTGAGAGAAGATGCCTTCTAAGATGGCAGAAGCGAGATCTTTGAGGGCTTACAAGTCACACAAGGTCACGTTACATTCTGTTGATCAAATGAGTCATAAGGCCATTTAGAGAAACAATAGGAAGTAGACTATCTCCAGATGGAAGGAGCTGGAAATAATTTGTGGCCATTTAAAATACACCAGCACCTCCAAACAGAACTGTCTCTTTGCTATCTAATTTCTCATGTATTTTTAACTTTTTCATGATTTTTGTTTTCTTGGATTCTTTTAAAAGCCTTATTTTATTTTTTTGACACAGATAGAGAGAAAGAGAAAGAGACAGAGAGAAGGGGGAGGGCCTAGAGCAGGCTCCATAGTTGTACAACATAAGTTTCGGAGATAGTTTTGTTCCACACAGGTGGTTGGGGGCTGTGCAGGGCAGGAACTGGGCTGGGGGCCTCCCATATGGAAGGCACGCCCCCTTGAGCCAGGTACCAAACCAGGGGGAGAGAACCAAAATAGCCTCCCACATGGGAAGCACACCCCAGTTCAGCATGTGGGTCCACATGGGCTGGGACCAGGATTTGATCCTCGATCCCCAGGGCTGCAAATCGAGTGCTTAACCTGATGAGCCATTAGCTTCCCCTTTTTGGATTTTATTCAGATAAAGACCATCCTATCAAATGTTCTTCAAACCGAACAAACAAAAAAAGGCACACTAAGGTTTAGTTTATTGTTTGAGAAGAGAGAGAGAGAGAGACTGAGAGACAGAGAAAGGGGAAGGGCCACGAGCAGTCTCCGTAGTTGCACATCATTAGTTGTGACATGATTTTATTCCTCACAGGTGGATGTGGGGCTGCACGGGGTAGGAACTGAACTGGGGACCTCCCACATGGGAAGCAAGAACCTTCCCCACCATCCTGGAAGTTATCAATCAGTTGCACTGCAGTTCAGCATGTTGGTTTGCAAGGGCTGGGCATGGGAATCAAACCCCAGACCTCACAATTGCAAGGCAAGCTCTCAATTGTTGAGCTATACTGACTTCCCCTCAAATGTTCTTAAATCCATTAGAAGAGTCATATTAACCAATAAACACTGGAAGACAACAGTGGTAAAATGAAGTTCTTCTTGACTGAGTCAACTGATAAACTTTGCCTACTGGAACGGATTTAGGCTCTATCAATATTTTCCTTGTTGGCCTTATAGGTCTTCAGGAGCAGAGAATGTTTTTATGTACTGTTTTTAAATGTTTATAAATTGTAAGAATTCACAATAATAAGAAATTATATAGTGTAAAGATACCTAAATGATCAGGTTAGAAATGTTCATTTACAACTCTTAAGAAATAAGAAACTGGAAAAGTTAATATTTGTGTATGGTATAATATAATTGGAAAAATATTATAATATTTGCCTATCTCAAGGTAATATATTTGTAATGATATAGTGTCAGTCCCAGCAGGAAAAGATGGGCCATTCAATTAGAATAATTTGAGGAAGGTCTAATAATGTGAGCCAGTTTTGTTTGATGAAGTCTAAGTGTTGGATACTGTGAAGATGAGAGTAGTATTCCAGGAGTTACCAGGAAAAGAATGAAGTTTCTAACACTTAGAATGAGAAAGTTGAAAATAGAGGGCCACCTGGAGAGGAACCTTTTGTTCAAGGAATGGCCATGTTCAAGGTGACCCTAGACAAAAAGAAATGGAGGAATAAACGCCCTGCCCTTGCTCTCTTCCCTCCTAGCACCTGTTGGGGCTTTTCATTGGCTGACACCAACAAAAAACCAGAGGCTAAAAGTGGTTCTCAGTGTTGTCCATAAAGTCATTGCGCTGTGGTAGAGAGGAGGTGGAGGTGGGTGGAGATTGGATCTACAGGGACCAAAGGAGGACAACTTGCAGAGGCACATTCAGTTAGAAGCTTCAGCTGAAGCACCAAGGTCATACATAACCCTTCCCAAAATGAGGTGTGAGACTATGACACAAAGTCATCAAAGGAGTAGATGAAATCTGGTTTTGCTGCTTTTATACTTCTTATCATCTGAGAGGGAATAAAATGATTACAATATGGAATTACAAAAGAAGAGACATTGAGACTTATGTCCAATGTGATTAAGGGCAAGAAGGCATCATCTCTCACGTCAAGGTGGGCAGTGAGTTTGGGAAGGCCACAGAGAGACTCATATGTGCCTCTTTCCGTTTGGGGTACACAGTGGACATGTGTTTCAGTCTGGCTTAGAAACTCTAAAGGGTGAGAAGTTTGCAGACCGGGTCTGTTGAAAGTGGAGCAAGGACCATGGGGCTGCATGGAGTAACCTTCACCCCAAGAGACTTGTCAGAATGGTGGATGCAGGAATATTTATGATAAAGTAGATCTGGCCTGTGCAAGGGACAGCCAGCATGCATTTTTCATAGGTCCAGCCCAACAGGGCTGACTTGAAAGGAGAACAAAGCAGATCTCAGCTGAAAGGAGCTGGAGGCAGAGACAGCTTCCTTGGGGATGGGGAAGTGAGGAATGGAAATGGATTCCAATTGTCCAGGAACACAGGAAGTGTAGAAGATGGGAGCTCCGACAGATCCATGCAGAACCCATGAAGATCACCCACCTGTGAGAAGCTCTCATAATATTTAGGCACCCCAGTAGTCAAGGAATCACTTTCCTTCTCCTCTTACTTTCCTGTGCTCCAACCACAAAGTGGTCTAAAACTAGTTAGCAAGATGAATGGAGTAGAAGAGACAGGTTGGCAAAGGATGAAGAGATCACATACTCCCTCCTACCTTCAACATGCATCATTAGGGAGGGTAGAAGCTTGACTCTATGAAAGACTGCAGTTTTGTTTACTCACTTGAGACTTCACCTTTGGACTTGGAATGCTGAGAAGCTTAGTTACCACAGAGTGTCCAGAAAAATCATGGAGTTTGCCTAATGTTTTACATACTTAGAATCAGGGCAAGAATTAGCTCCATGGCGTAATCCTACAGTTGTACCTTATGAGTCCTGCCTGTACTACATGTGACAACGTACCTGTAGAAAAACAGGAGTTATAGTTTCCTCTAAAATAAGGAAGGTGGTCTTGTTCTTTCTTCTTAGAAACCTGATTTTAACTATATGAGAATCTGTTGGAAGTTAGATGGAGAAAGCAGTGAAGGAGGGAGCAAACAATATGTTTTTGCTTATGAGTATGTTCCTGTTTCCTGAAGATATCCCTGTGCCTTCAGCGTTTTGGCTGTGTGAACCCAAAATGAAGTAATTTGACACTGAACCGTACTTGACAGGAAAGCGTGTCAGTCTCAGCATGAATAATAAAAACTAACATGTTATGGAACAAGTTTTGTGGCGTATTCTAAGCACATCATATAAAGGGGGGGAAAGCTTTCTTCTTTGAGAGAGAAAGAATACACCATTAAAACTACAATTACTAGTATGTATATATAACTTGCAAACAAATTTAAAGTACACAAAGCTTTGTTTTTTTGTATTTAATTAAAGTTTATTTACATGTTTGATCTTCTGATGTCCATCTATTGTTTGACATTAGTTTTTTGATATTTGCAAACTTGCTTTCATTTTATATTCATGTTTGTGTTGAGCACCAAGATGGTACATGAATTTGTTTTTTTGTCACTAAAGAAGCAAGTAAACATGTTAGCATTTAATTTCCCAGTAATGGAATCGGAAACAAAAAATCTCAGCAACTTACAATGCTTTTCAGAGATATTTTTGTGCTGCCTGTTGTGAGAAGTTAGGGTATGTAAAATAAATGATGTATGGAGCTGTAGGAATGCGACTTTTCCAGACTACCTTATGTCTAAGGAACATTAAACATAGGGTTCTCGTTTAGCAAATAAATAACCATTCATTTCAATGGCTGCATAGTCTGGACTTTCGTGCATATTTTTGCAAAGATAAGGAGAGGCCATTAGGGATTTAATATAAAATAAATCGCCAAGGGGTCTTCTTGTAGTCCTAGACTTTCTGCCACATGGTGTGTTACTAATGTGCATAAATGGGCTTAAATGAATTTGTTATCTGTATTACATTTGCAGTATGTATATATTTATATATTATTTCTTAATTGTGTTTAAAAATAAAACATTAAATACATCATTTTGGAGAATTGAAAACATAGAATACGTAAATCAATCAGCTTCAATTAGTATTAAAAAAGTCAGTATATTAGATTTGCCTGTGGGTGTATTTATCCCACAGAGTTTAATATATTTCAGTTTTGTCATCTATGAGGTAGCCATATGGTTAATTTGTCACCTTATCAGAATAGACTCTGACAATTCAAGCTCGATTAATGACATAACGCTTATGCACCGTTGAAAGTCCATGTCTTGGTTGTTTTATTTATGCCCTAGGTCAGATTCTGAGTATTATCTCTGCACAGTACTGATGGCTCCAACTAAGCAAGGAGCTTTGCTACTGTACTCTCTTTTTGAGGTACTCTTACCACATTTGCAGTACAGAAAGACAGTGGCAGAAAATGTTCTGTATAATATTAAGTGATTTGATAATATATATTATTGCATCCAAAAGATACTTGCTGTGTTTATCTTTAGACTTTCTTTTTTTTTCTTCCATAAGTGGAAATTGTAATTTTACAATGATAGATGGAAATTAATATATTATAATCTGGTAAAATGTAAATGATAGGTATGGTCTTCTTGCGATTAGATTTTGAAATGATTCCAAATCGTTTTGATAACATTTTAAAATATAGTTAATTGTCTCATAAGAATAGCTCTGATGTTTGTCAAGTAGAAATAGTTCTTATTATTAAGAACTATTTCTTAATAATAAGAACTATTTCTTATTAATATAAAGAAATTTTGAGAAATTGGTTACTTACCAATGCCAATTAAATTCTATTATGTTTTCTAAATAACCTACTAAGTGATGCTGAATTATATCCATGCTAAATTTTCTATATCTATTTCAGAGTTCAAACATAGACTGTGGCATAAATATATTCGAATATTCTTTTCTGCTAATCAATTTTATTTGATGCTACAATTTTCAAAGAGAACAACAACTTTCTTAATTACATGCAGCCAATATTTCCTTTTAAAGAAAGCAATGTTAATGCAGTGCTACCAGATGTAGAAATACTGTTCAGTTAAAATATTTATTACATAACTATTAGACCTTGGTTAACAGCTGGCATTCATATTTATTTCTGAACACAAATGAAATCACTGTTTTATATATAATGTTATGCGAAGAAAAAGGCAGTTAGTGAGCATGTGTGTGTAACCTTTGCATTTGACTGGTGAGGAAAACACTGCTTATTTTGACTTCTCTAAATTTGACCAATTTATCATTTGAGGGTTGTTATTCTTGCTTTTATCACTGCTTTACTGAAGATGTTTATGGGGCATGGGCTTTCACAGCAGGGGGTGTTTTGTGGAAAATGTGAAGTGTAAAATATACCTTGTAACTTACTCATATGTTATTCAGTGTTTGTTTCCACTCTCTGACAATGCATTCACACAATCCAACATTTATGAGAATCGTAAATAGATGAAACTTGCCCTTGATTGTTAATCCAGCTGCACAAAGGGGCTGAGAGGCACTCTGCAGAGGTGCATTTATGTCCAGAAGACTAGGGTCCACTCTCCTTCTTCGATGAAGCACTAAATACTACCAAATTTAAGAGGTTAGTAAAACACACAGCAGCCCTTTGGGGTAACAATTAGAGGTAAAGGAGAAGAATTGGAAAATTAATTTGGATATTTTAAATTTAAAATAGCACCTATAAATAGCTTTTTAAAAAAATACCTCCTTTGCATTTTGCTTTGCTATTTCCAAGTAAATCATTGATCATGTCTCTGATAGGAAGAAAGAGAGGCTGGGATTCTACTCCCCACACGTTTGCTCTGTCAGCCACTGCTGCCGACATTCCCAATGAGTATTTACCACATAGTGGACATTTCAAGAAAATGGGCACTCAGACAGTGGCTCTTACCTCTTTTTGTGGCCAAGGACCTTCTTCTAATACAAATTTTTTTGCATGTCACATTCGAGAATCAATTATAAATTGTCAAGGAAGTCGGTATTGATTTTAACATGATTGCTACTAAACATAACAGAGTTTATGGCATCTATAAAGATATCCACAGTGAGCACACGGTTCTCTTGTTTGCCCTTCAGTTGGAGCAGAACTTCTACTGCCTGGACCACCTGGCTTAATGTACTCATGTGTCAGAGTTCTTCAACATTTTGATACGCATGTGCTTCTTCTCCAGGCCCAGCGTGATATAACATGCCGCCTCCTATGTCTAACTTAGAACAAATTATACCCACCTTCTACTCTGAATCTCCTATCCTTCCCTGTTTAATATTCGAGTGAGGCTCTGTAGTAACAATCTGCATACTCAGTTGTGATAAAAATGAATTTCAAACATTGATCAAAATTTGACAACACATTAATGGCTTGTTCCATTCGCTGAAAATCACTAATCTTAAATTTTGATCACTGTGTTATTATGTTTTTTTGTTTCTGTTTTTGTTTTTTTGACAGAGAGACAGACCAACAGAGATTGACAGAGAGAAGGGGGAGGGCCCAGAATAGTCTCCATAGTTGACAGCATTAGTTTCCCATATAGTTCACTCCACAGGTGGGCGCGGGGCTGCACAGGGCAGGAACTGGGCCAGGAGCCTCCCACATAGGCCCCGGCAAGAACTGAAGTGGGGGCACACCCCCACTTCAGCATATGGGTCCACATGGGCCAGGGCCAGGATTCGATCCTCGAGCTCCAGGGCTGCAAAGCAAGTCCTTAACCCACTGAGCCATCCCAGATTCCCCCGCTGTCTTACTATGAAGTCTTCTACCCTGACGACTTGGGTTGGATTGCATGTGCCTCTCTAACAAGGTTTTCTTGTTGTTGTTTTTGGCCAAAGTTAGCAGCAGTCAGGTCAGTGGATTAGGTCTCTTTTCCTCTGAGCTCTTCCTGATGTTGGCAATAACATCGATGAAGCTTGAGGACTTTATGCTAAATGAAATAAGCAAGTCACAAAACATCACATACTGTATGATTCAACTTAGATGAGGAATCAAATTTATAGAAACAGAAAGCAGAATGGTAGTTACCAAGGGCTGGAGGAAGGGGTAAATGGAGAGTTGTTGCTTAATAGCTCTAGAGTTTCATTTTGCAAGATGAAAAATGTTTAGAGATTGGTTGTACAACAATGTGAATATACTTACTACTACCCAACTGTACATTTAAAGATGATCATTATGCTAAATTTTATAGGTTTTTTTTTTTAAGATTTAGTTTTATTGTTTGACAAAGATAGTGAAAGAGACAGAGAGAAGGGGGAGAGCCCATAGCAGTCTCCATAGTTGTACATCATCAGTTTTTGACACAGTTTCATTCCACACAGGTGGTTGTGGGGCTGTGCAGGGCAGGGACTGAAGCAGCGGCCTCCTGCATGTGAAGAACAACCCAGTTTAGCATATGGGTCTCCAGAGGCCAGGGCTGGGACCGGGACTCGATCCCCAGACCCTGCAGTTGCAAAGCGAGTGCATAACCCTCTAAGCCATCCTGGCATCCCATATTTTGTAACCATAATTTAAAATTTTTTAAATGCAATAATTGTTAATACATTGAAGCTCAAGAAATTCAGTTCTATGTAACTTTATGTGGGCTAGAGAAGGGAAGAAGTCTCATTCTGTGGGTGCCTCCCACCCTACATGTTTATTGTATAAGTGAAATCTATAAAAAGAAATAAAATAGCAAGATTCAAAGCAAAAAAGTGAGATTTAAAGAAAAGCGTAGCTACAGGTATCTGTCATTAGGAAGGAGAAAGCTGGTTGCTAGGCAAACCCCATCTCTACTCCCCTTCATGAATATTTCAGTACTTTTATTTAAAATACCACATGATATACCACCTCCTTCTCTTGTCTCTCACTCTGCATATGTAGTATCAGCTCACCCTACCCCAGGGAAAGCTCACGGAGTTTTACATGTTCAGGGATTACTGCTGCTTTTAAGATGCCAAAGGCTATTTCCTTCACGATCCTATGGTTTTGGGTCCCTCAAGATCTTCTATGAAAGAGACATATGCAAATAAAACCTTGTCCTCTGTATAGAAAACATTTTGCCTATATAAATGATAAGATTGTATTATGAACATACTCATAAGTTCCAAATTTCTAGACTTTTGGGAAATAACTTTAAAAATAAAGGTTATCTAGTTTTATTTCTCTTGTACAACAATAAATAAACACATAGTATATTTTTGTTGTAAAACATGCAAACATTTTTTTAAAATAGCTGAAATCCCCCTTGTTTCTTGTTACAGATATCACCTCAATCCCAAACCAGAAGTGATTGTCAGTTTGGTGTGTGTGTTATTTTTAATATATATTATATAAAAGTTAGAAAATGTTAAGAGTGCACAAGTGTCAAAATGAAAAGTATACCTTTCTCTCTGCCCAACCCCTTCTCAAGAGTAACACTGTTAAATGCTTGTGTATGTGTGTGCACTCATGTGTGCATGTGTGTGTGTGGGAGAGATTTTCTTTCGGAAGCAATCTTAATAAATAGAGAAATACATAAATATTAGCTTTAAGCAGGCATTCTTTCTAACCAATCATTTCGTAATAAGACAGAATGCATGAGTAGCATGAAATATTCCAGACACTTTGACACAAGTCAGGGAAGAAAGGGGCAACATGGGTAAATAGGAATAGTGATGATTAGAGTTCTTTTACAGAGTCCTATTAGATTTCTGCCTTATCAGGATGTGTGTTTCTTTGCATGTCTTTCATGAGGATCCCTGGTCTCTACTGCCACTTCTCCCTGCTGAGGACCCTGACACTATCTATTTCAAATTATGCCCTTCACTATCCCTTATCTCTGACCTCTCCTCACCCTCTACCAGGCATCCATCAAGTCTTGCCACCTCCTTTGCTTAATGACTCATAAAGCTCTCACTTCCTTCCATCCCTAAGACTTCCACTTAATTCAGGCTCTTGTTCTTTATCCTTTGGACTATACTGCAAAACTACCTCTTTAGATGAGCCCCTTTCCAATCCATCTTCCTCACTTTCTAAGTTACAAGTTGGTCATATTGCTCCTCTGCTTAAAACTCTTCCATGCCTCTCCATCACCTGCTGAATAAAGTCTATACTTCCAATTTACTTCTGCCCTACTCCATAAGAACCCTGTTCCCCATTCCTATCATACAGAATGAACTACAGGCAAGGTTGAAGGTGCTGTGTTCTCTCATTCCCGTGCTTTTACAAGGACACACTTCTCACTCCCATTGCTTTTCTCCTCCTGCCTGCCTCTTAAACCCCCAAGGCTCAGTGCCTACATCTTCTCCCCCAACTTCTTCAGCTTAGGGATGAATAGGGAGCTCTGCCTCTTCACTCTTGTAGTTCCATTTAATTTATGTTACTCTGTTAGAGTGTTTATCACTTCTGGTTTGCTTACCTACTTTCTTTTAGCCTACAACTCTCTTTGAGTATGGAATTTTTGTCTTCCTGCTCTTTCTTACTGTGAATTCCAGCCCTTAGCATACTGTCTACACTGAGTAGACTTCCTGTGAATGCAGCTGAGTGAATGAATCAGTCTTTGAATCCTATACTAGCTCCTAATTCTGTGTCTTCTCATTTTCTTTTCTTTTTTTTTTTTTTAAGATTTATTTTATTGTTTTGTGAGAAGGTGAGAGAGAGAGCCCAGAGCAGTCTCCATAGTTGTACATCACTAGTTGTGACATGGTTTTGTTCCACACAGGTGGATATGGGGACATGCGGGGCGGAAACCAACTTGGCGCCATCCCCATGGGAGAGGAGAACATTTACTGCCATCCTGGCAGTTACCAGTTGTGCTGCAGTTCAGTGTATGGGTTTGCACGGGCCGGGGCCAGGGCCAGGATTTGATCCCCAGACTTTGTAGTTGCAAGGCAAGTGCTCAGCCTAGTGAGCTATCATGACATCTCTGTGTCTTCTAATTTTCATTGTTTTTCTCCTTTGAACTTATTTTTTCCTATTTCTTTTATATTACTTTCTTCATCCTTTTCCATATTCTCTGGTACATAGGGCAAATAATCATAGAGAGGTTTTATTTTGATATCTCTTGCCATTCAGTGATAATGTTTCTTTCTTTCTTTCTCTCTTTCTTTCTTTCTTTCTTTTTTTTTTTTTGGAGCCAATTAGTTGCATGATACCCTCTAGAGTTACTCTTCTTGGCTCCTTAAATATCTCTTTGGTTTTGTCAGGATTTGTTGCTTGAGTTTCCATTAGAAGAGCATTATGCTTTCTTCCTCAATTTACTTGGTAAAAGTTTATTAATGATCACATATCTTTTGTAAAGAAAAGGATTTTGTTTACTCAAATTTTACACAATTTAAATATTAGAGTCTGGTTTAAATTTCAGATTGAATCATCTGTCAAGTCAAAGGTTGGAGCAGGCAGTACGTTCCTTTTGATTTGTAAGATTTTGCGATCACTGTACAATCATCTCAGTCTCAATAGCTCTCTGTTTGAGTATTGTTCTTTCAGAAATCTTCTCAATATGAAAAGTAAGAGTCCAGACAGAAGTAAGCAATCTTAATACCAATGATTTCTGGCTATTTGATTATAAAGTTATGTACAATTTTTATGTATATACCTGAGATTTGGAATTAATGGGATACACTTACCACCATTTATAGAAAATGGAATGCATGATTCACTAAAATTACCATATTTGGGTGGTGTTAATGAAAGTCTATTTTTACAATGAACAAAATACTATATTTACATTTCTTTCTCCTTTTTTCTGTTGCCACTTTCTGTTTTTTTCCACTCTGCCTCCCTTTGTCAGATTTGTTTACAAGAAAGCATAAGATATGATAACATGGTCACATTGTTTCTGCAACTAAAAACATTAGGATGAATCACAACCTAACACAGATTGAGTAATGAACTCTCTCTGGGTTGAGGCTTATCTTCCAGGCTATTTCAAGATCAGTGGTGTTTGCTAAGATGCAACTTACACAATGACACTGGAGGAACCAGAAATAAGGCAGAATCTCTTTCAAAGACAAGGCCTGCATCTAGTGCTTGATTCCTCTCAACGTTTGTCTGAGTCTTGCCAGTCTGGTCTCTACAAAGTTAAGGTGTTTTGGCAGTTTGCACATGCCTCTGAAGGCCATTACCATGGGTGGTGGCATTATCCAGGAGAAGGCAGACTTACTTTTCAGACACCTGTGAGTCCAAGATGCCCAGAGCTGAGACCCCATGGAATTATAGTTCATGCGAATTCATTCTGGAGGTTGGCCGGAACTGCCTCTTGGCATCTGATTACTGGAGCCCAGCCAACCTGGCCAGTGTTGTTCAGTTAAGCCCCAATTCCGGGTAAGACCTGTCTGTGGTTTCAGCTCTAACCATGTGTTAGCACAAGCAGGAGTCCATAGCCTTCACCTGCCTTTCTTCATGGCAGGCAGAAGAGCACTGGGGGTGTGTTCTTTCTTTCCTTCTAGGACATCTAGATTAAGAGGCTGATAATTTAAGGAATAATAATAATTGGTAACATGTATCAAATGCTGAATAAATTCTGGACTCTGTGCCTTAAAATGTAATGTGAATTATCCCATTTAATCCTTATACCCACTCTATAAGGTAGTTAGTATTAGCAGTCCCATTTTATAGAGAAGATGCCTGAGGCTTACAGAGGGTATTTAAATTTCTCATGGTTACTCAGCTGTGAAGTGCTGGAGGAACGAAGATTTATGCCTAGTCACTTCATGGTCAGAGGCCTTTACCGCTACCACTTTGCTCTTTGGTGCCTCCTGAGTGATAGGGCATGTGGCCCAAGTCTGTATTTCTGGCTCTGCCTTTTACATTATGAGTATATTTATTTATATTCTCAGAACAACAGTGTCTAATCTGTGGAATTGGAATTTTTAAAACTACTTCATAGAATTGTTTTGATGATTTAGTGTATATAAAATGCTTAGTAGTTCTTGATATATATCTTAAATCCTTAATAAATAGTACCTAGTCTTATTAAAATAGGTGTTATTAAAAATTTTTTTTTCAAAAACTTACTTGGCTCTAGACAAAGCAATTCACTGCAAAGAAGCCAAAGGATATCTGTAGTTGCCTAAACCCTTACCAAGTTAATTTCATAGTATTTTTTCATCATTTAAAAATATATTTATTAAAATTATTGAGTGACAATGGTTAGTAAAAGTATATAGGTTTCAAGTGTACAGTTCTATAATACATCATCTCTATTTGTATTGTGTGTTCACTACCCAAAGTCAGTTCTCCTTCCATCACCATATACTTGATTCTCCCTTCTCTACCATTCCACTCTCTCCTTACCCTCTGGTAACCATTAAACTGTTGTCTGTATCCATGAGTTTTTGTTTGTTGTGTTCCTTTGTTGCTTTTAGTTTTTAATCCCAAATATGAATGAAATCATTTGGTTCTCAACTTTTTCTATCTGACTTACTTTGCTTAGCATGATAATCTCAAGATTCCATGCATTTTGTCACAAATGGCAGTATTCTTATGTGTCCATTTCTTTTTTCAAAATAAGACTGGAAGGAGGAACAGCTTCACTGAAATTCTATAGATATTGTATGGATAAAGCAAAGAACCATGAAGTAGGAATTAAAAGACTAGAATTTGAAAAATTATATTTGTGAAGAACTAGTTAGGTGAATTTAAGCTAATAATGTAAACCCTTTTGAGACTTTCCCCCCCCTTTTCATTTTTGAGGACAATAAGGGACTGGGTGTGAAAATGGGGACTTACGGACTTAGATATGCTCTATAGCAGGGGTGGCCAACAAGTTGATCGCAGTCGATCGCGAGGCCAATTTTAGTCGATCGTCGATCGCTCGCAATGTCTGGGGTGGAATTCCGTGTACCATGGACTTTGAAGCGATTGTAGAAGACAAAACTTTCTAGCAATAGTTTAATGCATTCTGGGAATTTGCCAAGGTCATAAATTCCTAGAATTCTGACAGCCTGACACTGTGATCTCTGCCCACCCAGACAATACATTTTGACTTATGTGTTAC